>PIJE02003303.1:0-22726 GCA_002895965.2 Coryphaenoides rupestris | reverse complement strand
TCTAGTACATTTTTTTTTTTCTAGTCTGTGCCCAGGTTGTATTCCTGTATTATCAGTTTTATTAAATGCTGTTCAAATAACTAATGTAAGCCTATAATTTCCTGGTTTCCCACAGTTAACTATTTCCAGAAATACTTCCAGGATTATAATATGGCAAGAAATCCCAGGAAATGCCAGTATAGGGATTCCCTTCATTCAACACTGCTGTGTATGTATATGTAAATGTATATATGCATGTGTGTGAGATAAAAGCTGTTTGCTAACGGTTATACCATGACATGACTCGTCTTATTTTAGCATTGTGTTGACTGTTCTCTGCCTCCTCTTACAAGCATTTAACCACTGCCTGCCTTTGTGAAAGTGTCTAATGGTAAACCTATCTGATAATCTTTAAAATATTTCTGATCTGCTTTTATGATTTAAATGTATACATTGATTGTATCCATTTTATGAAATATGATTCAAGTAAAATGGATAATAATTGCAGCTTTTAGACAGATATATCCTGTCAGATATTTAAATTTTTGCTTTGAATTAAAGTGAAGTTGAAATGCATGAAAATTGTACATATTTCTACAATTTCTACAGTATATATATGTAAAACTTGGATGACTAACAGGTTGTTCTGTGTCGGAGGGCATGATGTCAGCTATGCTCTGTGGGGTGTAGTGCGGTGAAGAGGATTAAAGACAAAATGAAACCAAATGAAATGACACCAGTTCATTACCAGCCCAAAAAGACGCAAGGAGGATTTACATTCCAGCCAATTATAAGCATTTTGGGCCTGGAGAACTGTGGCAGTGAGCTGCGTACTGTGTTGACATTGCAAAAGCAAACTCTTCTCAGCTGGTAGTAATCTATATTTCTTTCTTTGAGTTTCTGCACGTAAGACATTTTTCCAAAGATTCCTTCTACTGCACATTGCTTTTTGTTTATTTCTTTGCTTTTTAATAACTTGTATCGTGTATATATATACAGTATATATTGTGTATATCGTGTGTATATATATCATGTGTGTGTATATATATATATACATATATATATAGGGCCTGGGGCCTGGATATTTAAACACACACAATGTGAGTGTGTGAATGGCTAGCAGGTGAGATTACCAGCTTGAGCATAAGCTATGAGCTATGAGCACTCAATCAAAGATGGAGCCAGGGTTCTCAGCCGAGAGTAGAGCTGCCGTACAGCAGCACAGCAGACCCGTCTGGCCCAGCCGGGAGCCCAGCTTCAGGAAGGTGAGCGTGGGAGCAGGTGTGGAGGTTGTGCATACTGTAGTCACTGAGTGGATGCTCATCATGAGGATTCCCCTGTAAGGAACCGTGTGCACTTTGGCTGTTCTGAGAAGTGCTGCTTCCTGCTTCTCCACGGTTATCCAGGGGGTTTCAGAATTGCTCAGAATTCAACTTCAAAATGACGCGATTTATAACTCCTGGAATATACTGTCAAATACAGTATACAGTAAAATATAATATAATATATATAGCAAAATAATATTCGACTGTATACTGTATTGTACTGCATACACACATACATGCATACATACTGTATATCCATGTCCACTGGCTTTGTTCTACTGTAATGCCATAATAAACATTATGACATGAAAAAAAGGGAATGTGACAAAACCTTGCTTACCGTTGTAACAACAACTTCAAAAAGCTGTGAGCAAGTAACACAGAGGCGAACCGATGTGGACACCGAAGTGCTTTGGTTACAGTCTGGTACAATACTGCATCCTCGCTATTTTACTCCATACGATTGTCGACAATAGAAAAATAACTTGTAGAAACTGCTGGACTCAACTGTCTCCACTCAAATTTCTCTACTATCTAAAGTAGGCTAATCAAGGCTTATTCGCTATTTCGAATTGCATCATGAGAATAGCAGTTCTTGTATGTCATTGGTCCAAGAACACAGTTACCTTCTCTTGTTTTTCCTGTTTCCAAATTAAAATCTAATTGGATTACACTGAAATATGCTCTCATGAAATACCAGAGCAGCTGAACTAGTAGAGCCACACCTACCAACCGTTAACCGTGTAAATGTAATCGGCCAAACACTTCTGGAGCCCAAAGGTTCTGGGGAGTGTCTCCCTGACTCCCCAGGTCTATCATGTGCATTCATATCAACTCAGGGCTAATAGACCAATGACATAAAAATACATGGATGCACACATTACAAGTTTGACCACAGGCTGTACATACTGTATACTTTATTTTCCCTCATGACAAAAAATGTTATTTTTGTGCCTGATGTAATCATGTTAAATTATTTGCAATGGATCATTGGTGAGTCATCAGGTTGGTCCGGAAATGAATCGAAATGAATGGAGTCCAATTTACTCATCATGTTGGCATGGCTTATAATCAGGCGAGATGACGGGTTAGAAGATGTTCTGATGACTATAAGAGGTTCTGATCATTCTACAGGAAGCACAGGGCCATTATTAAACCCAGTAAAACCCTTTCTTTTGTGACAGAAAGACAGGACGCCGTCGCCCTGGTAACGCTCTCACTCTGTGGATGTCATGTGACCATTCGGTGGCGGTGCTGGTGTGGTTCGGTGGATGTGCATACCTGGCCAGCTTTAATACCAATTGGTATTGTATTTTATATCGTTGGAAAGCCTGATTAGTCACCTTTACAACGAGGTACAACTTGTAAGGATCATGCATTCATGGAATGAACAACACAGCTAACCGTGTGGGTAGCGGCCCAAAAAAATGTGCCAAAATCCCCTGCAATATTCTTCTGTTGGTATTCACTCTCGTTTTGAGCTTCAAGTGCTGGCAGGTGTATGCCAGTCACAGGTGTGTGACTGGCACCTGATTGGCACCTAATTGACAGCACTTGTGTGCATGGGTCCTGCAACTTTGTTGAGTTTGTTTGTGCTCCAAGCATAAACATGCCACGTTTGTCCCTTCAGGATAAGGTCAATAGGGCAAGTGGAAGCTGGTGTTCCGGTACGCAGAGTGGCAGCATTATTTGGTGTCAGCCCTGGTACCATTTCCAAACTTAGGACCAAGGTCCGTGAGACTGGTGAGGTCAAAGACAGACCACGAAGTGGCCGTCCCAGGAAGACAACACCCCAAGAAGACCGGTTCCTCACCCTTGCTTCACTGAGGAACCGTAGGCTTTCTTCCAGAGATTTACAGGCAAGATTTGCACAACGGTACCACAGACAGATCTCTGATCAGACGGTGAGGAACAGACTGCACATGGCTGGTCTTCGTGCTTATAAGGCTGCCAGGAAGCCTGCATTGACTGCCCTTCACAGTCAGGCCCGTTTGCGCTGGTTTCGACAGCACCGACAGTGGAACCTAAGAATGTGGGGCAACGTCATGTTCAGTGATGAATCAAGGTTCTGTCTGCGGAAGCTGGATGGCAGTGTCATGGTGTGGGGCGGTATCTCTCTCACAGGCAAAACAGAACTTGTCATCATTGAAGGCAATCTCACTGCAGTGAGATATCGGAATGAGATTCTGGAGCCAGTGGCGAGCAGTGTGACCAGGCTAGTGACCAGCATGAGGAGGAGGTGCCAAGCTGTTGTGACTGCGTATGGATCTTCCACACGCTACTGAGGTCCCTGACAGTGTAAAATGAATAAAGTGTAAAAAAATGTAAAAAGTTGTTTTTTCCTTATTACTGTGGGTGAGTGCAATCATCCAATCCACCAAGCAACTCAAAACGAGAGTGAATACCAACAGAAGAATATTGCAGGGGATTTTGGCAAATTTTTTTGGGCCGCTACCCACACGGTTAGCTGTGTTGCTCATTCCACGAATGCATGATCCTTACAAGTTGTACCTCGTTGTAAAGGTGACTAATCAGGCTTTCCAACGATATAAAATACAATACCAATTGGTATTATTAAAGGGGAGGAATAATCGACCGAAATAACGTTTCCAAACTTTTTTTGAGGAGTTTATATATATACATTTCTCTTCTTGCTATTTTATCACGTGTCACAAGTCTTACACCACAACAACCTGACCGGCGTTCACGTCACTCCTCTTAAAGGGCGAGTCTCTCGAAAAACCGACAGGCAAACCTGCCCATAGAACGCACACACACACACACACAACCGTATGGTGAATTATGTCATGATTCTTCTACATATGTATATATGTGCAAATATATATCTACAGTATATACAGTATGTATACATGTGTGTATATAGGTGTATATTTTCATGTGTGTATATACAGTATATATACATTTTGGCCTACTTTTTTTGCATACTGTCACCTGGCATGTCACAAGAATTTCACTGTTCAGAATGGCCCCTGTGTTCTGATGTTCATGTGACAATAAAACACTTGGACTTTGATCACACACTGGAATACGAGAACAATAAGGGTCCCCACACCCGCTATCGGCTCACCATCTTGTCACCAGGGAAACCAGGGGAAGCTGGAGACGCTGGGGGTTGAACCTGGGATGGGATGTGTGTGTGTATATGTGTGTATATGTGTGTGTGTGTGTGTGTGTGTGTGTGTGTGTGTGTGTGTGTGTGTGTGTGTGTGTGTGTGTGTGTGTGTGTGTGTGTGTAATGCTGGCCAGGTATGCACATCCACCGAACCACACCGCCACCGAATGGTCATATAAAATACAATACCAATTGGTATTATTAAAGGGGAGGAATAATCGACCGAAATAACGTTTCCAAACTTTTTTTGAGGAGTTTATATACAGTATATACAGGTGCATCTCAATAAATTAGAATATCATGGAAAAGTTAATTTATTTCAGTAATTCAATTCAAAAAGTGAAACTCATATTATATAGATTCATTACACACAGAGTGAAAAATGTCAAGCCTTTATTTCTTTTCATTTTGATGATTATGGCTTAGAGCTAATGAAAACCCAAAATTCAGCATCTCAGAAAATTAGAATATTACAGAAGACCAATACAAAAAAAAGATTTGTAATACAGAAACGTCGGCCTTCTGAAAACTATGTTCATGTATATGTACTCAATACTTGCACTCCTTTTGCATGAATTACTGCATCAATGCGGCGTGGCATGGAGGCGATCAGCCTGTGGCACTGCTGAGGCATTATGGAAGCCCAGGTTGCTTTGATAGCGGCCTTCAGCTCGTCTGCATTGTTGGGTCTGGTGTCTCTCATCTTCTTCTTGACAATACCCCATAGATTCTCTATGGGGTTCAGGTCAGGCGAGTTTGCTGGCAAACCAAGCACATTAATATCATGGTCATTCAACCAGGTATTGGTACTTTTGGCAGTGTGGGCAGGTGCCAAGTCCTGCTGGAAAATGAAATCAGTGTCTCCACAAAGCTTGTCAGCAGAAGGAAGCATGAAGTGCTCTAAAATTGCCTGGTAGACGGCTGCGTTGACTTTGGACTTGAGAAAGCACAGTGGACCAACACCAGCAGATGACATGGCTCACCAAATCATCACTGACTGTGGGAACTTCACACTGGACATCAAGCAACTTGGATTCTGTGCCTCTCCAGTCTTCCTCCAGACTCTGGGACCTTGATTTCCAAATGAAATGCTACATTTACTTTCATCTGAAAAGAGGAGTTTGACCACTGAGCAACAGTCCAGTTATTTTTCTCCTTAGCCCAGGTGAGACACTTCTGACATTGTCTCTGGTTCAGGAGTGGCTTGACACGAGGAATGCGACAGTAGCCCATGTCCTGGATACGTCTGTGCATGGTGGCACTTGATGCACTGACTCCAGCCTCAGTCCACTCCTTGTGAAGCTCCCCCAAATTGAATGGCCTTTGCTTGGCTTGGCTATAAGGCTGCGGTTATCCCTGTTGCTTGTGCACCTTTTCCACTCAACTTTCTATGAATATGCTTGGATACAGCACTCTGTAAACAGCCAGCTTCTTTAGCAATGACCTTTTGTGGCTTACCCTCCTTGTGGAGGGTGTCAATGACTGTCTTTTGGACAACTGTCAAGTCAGCAGTCTTCCCTGCGATTGTGTAGCCTTCTGATCCAGACTGAGAGACCATTTAAAGCCTCAGGAAACCTTTGCAGGTGTTTTGAGTTAATTAGCTGATTAGAATGTGACACCGTGAGTCTACAATTTTTAACTTTTTCACAATATTCACATTTTCTGAGATACTGAATTTTGGGTTTTCATTAGCTGTAAGCCATAATCATCAAAATGAAAAGGCTTGAAATATTTCACTTTGTGTCTAATGAATCTGTATAAGATATAATATATAATATAATATATCACTTTTTGAATTGAATTACTGAAATAAACTCCACGATATCTAATTTATTGAGATGCACCTGTGTGTGTATATATACAGTATATGTGTTTTATATCAGGGCTGTCATTAAATTAATCACATTACCAAATTTGACCAAACTTTGTCCCGTATTTCCAGCACGGATTTATGCCTGTTGTTTTTGTGTGATTACATGTGAAACGCAGCTATCACGATGACTGAAGAGATATCTGACCGGCGTGTTGAACAGAAAATTCCCATTTAAAAAGCTTCCAGATGGAAATTGATATCAAATGAAAGTTGTGTACACATTATACACATTATAGTGATGAGCTGTCTTTCCACCGAAGCACGAGTCTGAAGTACCATCTTCTGGCAAAGCACGTATTTTGCTCATGCTAATGCCACTCAGTTGGGATCAAGCCGTGTTCATCAGACTGCTAGCAGTCTGGCTTTAGGTGTGGTTTTCACCACACCTAAAGCCAACGAGTGCTGTTTCCATTTGTAATCGATTAGGGATAAATAAATAGGATTACTTATATATGGTAAATGGTTAATGGATTGCATTTATATAGCACTTTTATCCAAAGCGCTTTACAGTATTGCCTCACATTCACCCATTCATACACCGACGGCGGTGCCAACCATGCAAGGTAACAACCAACACGTCAGGAGCAGGTAGGGTTAGGTGTCTTGCTCAGGGACACCACGACACTTAGCTAGGTGGAGCTCAGGGATCGAACCAGCAACCTTCCCCAGTTGGCAGACAACCACTCTACCTCCTGAGCTACTGCCGCCCCCCCCCACTTATATACTTTAAAGTAATCCCTATGTAACAAAGATGACATTTATATAAGATATGATAGAACTTTATTAATCCCAAAGGAAATTCTTGAATTTCAAGAATTATACATAAATGTAATCTTTTTGATTCAAATTTTGATTCACATTTCTATATTGTCCATCAGGATTGACAGAACACATTTAGACTGGCTTAGAGAAAAATAAGAAAATATAGAGCAATTAGTATTGACATACTTGGAATTACTTATAAAGATAAAATAGTACTCCATTAATGCCCAAGGGAATTTTCTGGCACAAAAACAAATTGTGGATTATGAGACCGTAAGAGGTATCCATATGTAGGACATGGGTGCTGGATACCCACCCAGGTGCGTGAGTGTGGATGCATTTCCAGACCAAACGGGCATCACCTGGCGGTCATACCCCGCTGAGACCCACCCAGACAACGGGGGCCAGTTTTCAAGGGACCCCCTGCCGGCCGGAGCTATTGGCCTCTTACCGTCCTGATGCCAATAGACAAGTTGCAAACACTGTCGTCTCTCTTTGACATGGATCACACTTCAACACCACTTCAATATCAACAACACTGCAGAGCTTCTGCCACCAGAGCGTGTTGGCGCAAGGGTGGTTATGTGACAGACTGACCGCCGACAGAACATGGATGAACGCAGGCAGACGTAACAACAACTGTGTTTCACCCAAATGATACAAAACCGGTCGTGGGAAAACAAGACTTGAAACATATCAAGGTCAAAATAATATATAGATGATGCTCAATATAAACCATACTATAACATACAAGCAGAAATTAAACTCAAGTGTGACCTTTCACGAAGGAGACATGAGGGAGATGATATACTAAATGGGATAAACTAACTGACACACGAGGGGGGGGGGGGGGGGACACAAACAAGAATCTATAACATTATAATTAAGCTAATTATTGCGATAATATTGATCTATTATTAATATTAGCATGATATGTCTTCATTTGATTAACTATAGCGGTAATGGAAGAATGTAGTTGTGGGGCTATGATTCTTTGAGACCCCAGGCCACACGCCTTCCCGCAGCAACTTTCAAAGCGGATGTGAAAGATTCTGCATTGGTGGAGACCTACAGTGGCCTGGGCATGCACATGAGATAAGCCACGAATAGAAAAGCACAGAACGTATCAACTCAGTGTGCATGGACGGCGTTCAAAAAATGCTGATGAAAAAGGCTTGTGTCGGCAGAAGCCCTTTAAGGCGAAGACAGATTTTGTGCCCCCGTCTCCCTACTGCCTGTTTGTCTCACTGACCACCTGGGTTCATTAGTCATCATGGTCACCTCCAGTCCTCAGTGTATTTCACACTGAGGACTGGTTTCCCTCCCAGCCCAGACCATCCCTTTTGTGGAGCTTTGGATCCTGCTACTGCCTTGCAGACCTTCACAACTCTGTGTGAATGCAAGCGCATGCCTGCGTACGTGTAAATATTCACAAACCACCAGACTAGGGCTGAACAATAAACGTAGTTATTGTTAATAAAGTATTGTCAAAATCGCAATATCACCAAATGCAATATCCAGATGGCAGGAGCTACAATCTTTTGATATGGGTGCAATGTGTGAATGTAACATTGCAATATCTTTCAAAGTCATGGCATTATGATTTTTTTTAACTGTGTAATTTAATCTACACCAGACAATCTAGACATCGACACCTTGGATAAAGAAACACAGTTTATTACAGATCTCCTGAAAGAGGAATATTTCAACCTTAATGGGGTCTCTGATTAGTTACAAATGACAAGAAGAAATATTACTAACAAATATGAAGACGGCAGAATAAAATACTTGCAAGAAATTATTTCATTTTTGAGCCAATCAATGAAGAACTACAGTATGTCAGCATTCTGTGTTGTGTAAGAGTTATACAATACGGTTGCAACCTGTGACTCCCCTCACTAAAATGGCTCATTTCACTGGAAATTGTTTTCTCCAGTTGCCTGGAGACACAGATGTGACATTTGACTCGGATGGCAATGTCCTGCCGTCCGGTCCTCCGCCCGTTTTATCGTCCAGAGTCCAAGATTATTATACTGTTCAAGTGTGTGGAGAAAAATAGAACATCCAAAGGAAAATTGTTATTGACTGAAAAATGTCTGCACTCTTTCCTCCTGTCATTCATGGTGTTGGGTGTGTGTATGGGCATTGAGAAGCCAGCGTCCTCCAGTCTGACTCTGATGACCTCAGCCATCATCATCACCATCATCATTTTCCTGAATTTCCTGTCTGGAGCATTATCAAAATTAGTCTTTATTATCTTTATTGATCAGCAACCTTCCAACAAACAATCTTTTTTGTTCTTTTTTGTGACTCAAAGTCTTGCCCCCTGGAACCTGTTCAGGTACCCCAGCCCATCCCCAGTGTACACCCCCTGGTTGGGAATCAGATGTTGTAGTGCAGTGGTTCTCAAACAATTTTTACCAGTGCATCCTCTCTAAGGTATATTCTCAGCCAACTACTTTAAAGGGTGAAAGTGATCTTATTGGAAAGATTTACCAAATATGTTTTACAAAATTATATTAAGGGGGTATTCATTCATGTTCTTAAGGTGGAATTATTTTACAATTGTTCATAAGCAGTATTAAAATCAATCCTTCGAAGTACCCCTAGGGATACTCTACTCCAAGTTTGAGAAACACGGGTGTAGGTGATGGGAGGGGTTGAGTTTGCTGGTGTTATTATTATTATTATTATTATTATTATTATTATATTTTTGTATACTGTTAATATTTTGTATACTATTATATATTATATATTATATTATTTGTATTATTGTTATTATTACGACGATCAGTCATTAACAGTAGACCTAGGCTACTTCCTCATCTTTCTCTGTATTTCTCTTTTAATGTCCAGGTCAGGCCACCAGCAGGCCCAGTGGAGCAGAGTCCAGTGGCGGGGCCGTGGGATCGGGGGACGGGGGCGTCACCGTAGGGGGCCTCAAGTCGGTGTCGCTGGCCTTTGGCGCCACCGTCATCATCATCATCACCGTCATCGTGTCGGGCAGCGCCTACCTCTGCTTCCTCAAGTACATCTGCGCCGGCTGCTGCAAGCCCACGCAGGTCGTTCCCACCATGAACTCTGACCCCAATAAGGTGGAGGAGCAGGTATGATGGCGGCAGAGAGCGCAAGAGAACAATGGTAGAGCGAGCGGGAGAGACAGAGAGAGAGAGAGAGAGAGAGAGAGAGACCGCATGGAACGAGTAATCATCACTGCATCATGCACACCAAATACAAAACCACACTACCGATGTTCTGACTTACACGGCTGTATCGTCCAAAGAGCACATGGCAGAGACATGCCATTTGTTGTCTCTGACATTTGACTGTCTCTGGATTTCAATCTGGAACTCAAGGCAGCTCTGCCACGTAGTCCTGGTGGTTATTTCACAGACCCTGGATCAGGGGGGCGAGGGGGATTTGTGAACAGATCTCCTGGGCAGCTTCCCTTTTCCCTGTACAGCTCACAGAAACTTGGGTCTGGGTTACACTGCGCTGTGACATCTCACCCAAAGACTTGTCTTTGATCGCCGCATCGATCGCTGTAGAGTCCCGTGACAGACTGAGCTGAACAACCGGGTCCCAGTGCAGGCTGGGAGGAGGAGGACCAATCAGAACAGCAGAATGTTGACAGCACACAAGCTGGGCCATGTCGTAGCCTCACATGCCGTGTACATATAATGTGTATCTGTTTGCTCTTATTTTGACTGCCTGTCCTGTACGTTGCCCTGTCTTTCATGTTGTCATCGATGTGTTTGGATCAAATGTATGGCTGGTGTTCAGTTATTGTTGACCGTACTGGAAAACAGGAAGACACAACTGTCGTAGGGTAACGTCGTCGATCGGCCAATTGAGGTCCACCAAGCAGAGACCATTTTTAATTGTTTAAATGTTATTTAAAAAAATGCCAGAGAATCTTAAACACAGGTAACGCACAGAATCTAACTAAAAATAAAATAACAAAGGCTAACATGATAGCAAACTGTCATCCGACTGTTTCTCAAGGTAACTCCCAAGTCTAGTACTAGCCTTGTCCTAATGAACCCTACAAAATTGCATATGCCCAGCTTAAATAGGGTAGTCAGCGCTCCACCCATAAGCCAAACCATAATCTACACTGAACAAAAATATGAACGCAACACTTTTGTTTTAGCTTAAATTTTTCATGAGTTGAAAGCAAAGATCTAAGACTTTTTCTATGTACACAAAAGGCCTATTTCTCTCACATTTTGTTCACAAACTTGTTTAAATCTGTGTTAGTGAGCACTTCTCCTTTGCCGAATCCATCCACCTGACAGGTGTGGCATATCAAGATGCTGATTAGACAGCATGATTATTGCACAGGTGTGCTTTAGGCTGGTCACAATGAAAGGCCACTCTTCCAAAATGTGCAGTTTTATCACACAGCACAATGCCACAGATGTCGCAAGTTTTGAGCTACCCGGACAGCTGATGCAACAATTGGTTTGCATAACCAAAGAATTTCTGCACAAACTGTCAGAAACCGTCTCAGGGAAGCGCATCTGCATGCTCGTCGTCCTCACCGGGGTCTTGACCTGACTGCAGTTCGTCGTCGTAACCGACTTGAGTGGGCAAATGCTCACCTTCGATGGCGTCTGGCACTTTGGAGAAGTGCTCTCTTCACGGATGAATCCCGGTTTTCACTGTACCGGGCGGATGGCAGACAGCGTGTATGGCGTCATGTGGGTGAGTGGTTTGCTGATGTCAACGTTGGGACTAGAGTGGCCCATGGAGTGGGGTTATAGTATGGGCAGGCATATGCTACGAACAACGAACACAGGTGCATTTTATTGATGGCATTGTGAATGCACAGAGATACCGTGACGAGACCCTGAGGCCCATTGTTGTGCCATTCATCCACACACACACACACACACACACACGCACACACACACACACACACGCACACACACACACACATATCCAAACACACACACACACACACACACAGACACACGATGGCAGTGTGTGTGTGTGTTGGCACCAATATGAATACTGCTTGAAACAGAGTGGCTGGACTCCTGTCACTCCGACGTTCATAAATCCCAAAGTATAAGTCTGTTTGTTTCCATAGTTACATACATGTGACCGTCACAAGTTTACCTACGTTATGTATGTGGAGTTAATATTGTGGGCGGGATGGTAGTTTAAAAATGGCGTGAGCAGTGCTGCAATGATTCTGCTTCAGCAAGGCTCCACAGCTCCACTGCTCTACACTCTAGCGGTGACGTCACCCGCTCTGACCAGCCCAATACACACCCATGTTAAAGTGTCTGAGAAGCTGAAAAATCAATTAAGTTTGAACTGTGATGAATGTTGAATGTTTGAATGTTATGAAAATGTTGAAATCCTGTGTGAATTCATCCAAGTTTCCTGAACGTTTTACTGTTTGAATGGAGTTTCTACCTGAATGTATGAATGAATGGGAAGAGGTTGAATATGAGTGTGTTTGAAACTTTCCCCCCATTCATTTCAATGGGGAAAAACTGCTTAGTCATTGTTGTGGTGTAATTTAATAAGCTGCTACCACCACTGTTGAAGACACCCGGTGCATGATGGGAAGTGTAGTCAGACCGCCGTGTGGTGCATGACGGGAAGTGTAGTCAGATCGCCGTGCGGTGCATGATGGGAAGTGTAGTCAGGTCGCCGTGTGGTGCATGATGGGAAGTGTAGTCAGACCGTGGTGCGGTGCATGATGGGACGTGTAGTCAGACCGCCGTGCGGTGCATGATGGGAAGTGTAGTCAGATCACCATGTGGTGCATGATGGGAAGTTTAGTCACACCGCCGGAGGTGCATGATGGGAAGTGTAGTCAGATCACCGTGTGGTGCATGATGGGAAGTTTAGTCAATCCGCCGGAGGTGACACACACACATATCCAAACACACACATACTGTCGTGGCAATTCTCCGATAAAATAATTGCGTCCGAGGCGAATGAGTCTAAACAGGCAAAATACTTGTAGGAATTAAGAGTAGTCTTGCTGAGTGATAATGCAATTTAACATTTTTGATGAGAGATCTCTGTCGTTGGTCCATTTGACATTGTCCCAGCAACAGAGTAGCCATGACATTGTGGCTTCTTTTCCCAATAAAGTGTCTGTAAAAGTGTCTGAAATACAGTTGTTTTGAAGTGCGCACTCTGATTTGGACTGGGAGCTGAATGGAGGGCAGACGCCGCTGTAGCACTAACTGCGGTTTTGGTGCGTTTGCATTTGCAGTTTGTACGAATGTTTACATTTGCAAGTTGTACAAGTGGAATGACCAAAACTCACCTGATCCACAAATGACGATGTTGCAGTGTACTTGTAGAAAGAATGTCTTGCACTTGTAAAATCGATTGTGCAGACATGCAATTCATTTATTTCCATTGTTTGTTTACATTTGTGGCAGCTGCCTTTTATTTGTTTGCAAGTTACCATTTTTATTTGCAAAACACATTCTATTTATTTGACAGGCATGTCTTGTATTTGCAAAGCAAACTGTGTTTGTTTGAGAGGTGTGTTTCGTATTTGTAAAGCATGGCGTGCGTATTTGCAAATCGTGGAGCATTTTTAAATCACATTCTGTTTGTTTGTAATTCTGTTTTCCATAGTGTTAGGCAGAGACCCGATTTGCAAATATGTCGGCCGTTGTTTTCCATGTTGGACTGCATGTCTGTTAGAACATGCAGTAGAACATGTCTGTTCTATTCTATTACAAATTTCTCAAAATGTGAATATCTATACAGTTCGACAGAGAGGGAGACACCCATTCACTTTCACAACTCGGTCTCACAACTCATTTCAAGGAACGTTGAAAGATATTCACTCTCATAATTACATTGGTCTGGCACAGGAAACTGAAGACGCGATTACCAGCCTGATTCCAGAGTGTCCAGCGGTGTCTACCCACCCAGGTGACAGGGCTTCCGAGCGAAGCCGTCAGGCATCAGCAATCCTCTCTATTGTTTGGTCATTATTTCTACACAATAGATTAATTACTAAGTATGCTGCCCTAAACTAGCCAGCTATGCCTTACGTTTCAAAATGTCTCGAATCAATATAGCATTAAAATTGTTGTTTAGACGTGTATCCTGCAAGCTCTGCAACATTTAAAAGCCAGTAGAAAATCCAATGTGAATGAAACACAGACATGTTAAACGGCCTTTCGATGTGTGTACATTGGTGGAACACTTTTGCACACCTTTTCTTGCGAACATACAAACCGCAGGGGGGGGCAGAGAACAATGAAAACAAATTTCACTGGGTTACTGGTGCAAGGCTTTTTTTACGCATACCCTGAACAGAACAATAGGCCTACACACATGAACCGAACTGAGACAAGCGAACCGAACGGGGCGGGGTTTTTTTCATGAACCGTCCCATCCCTAATTAACAAGTAATTAGTATAAGGGCTGGACTGGGAGACCAGGAACTTTCCCGGTGGGCCAATGTGCCTTTTGGGCCGATACAACCGTGTTTTTTTTCTGACCATAAAACAGGTAGATCCTCCATTGACCCTGGGCTGGTTCATATCTCAAACTCATCCAGATGTTATGATTTTAACAGAAACTTGGCTGAAGAAAGCGGTTGATAATCAAACTGTTTCCTTTACTGGTTTTAATATTTTCAGAACTGACAGAGCTGGTAAAGGTGGCGGTGTGGCAATATATGTGAAATCATCTTTCTCTGTACTTGACCTAACTTCAGTCTCAATTCCTAAGTACTTTGAATTTATATAATTGAAAATTAATCTGGGTCACAATAACTCAGTGATAATAATTGGTGTCTACAGACTTCCTCCTGCCCCTTCAGAAGCCCTTGTAAAATTGGGTGAATTAATTGCACCATTATTGTCTCATGAAGTGGTTATCCTTGGTGATCTTAACTTAGACTGGCATCTAATAATCTTAAAGAATTTACAATTTTAAGTTTACTCAGCTAATTTCTCATCCTACTCGCCCTAACCTGAAGGATCCCTCCAAGTCAAGCTTAATTGACCGAATACTATCTAACAGACCAGACAAATATCCCGCCTGTGGTGTCTTTGACCTTGGTGTTAGTGATCATTGCCCGATTGTTTGCATCAGAAATGTGAAAGAGGAAAACTAACTCACACATAGTGGTCAGGACAAACTTTTTACATGACCTTTACTTCAGTTTGATAGCTGACATTCTCAAAATCCCTGATACTGAACTAGCCTTCAGTTATTTTATACAAAACTCTGTTTTAGATAAGCATGCACCTTTTAAAAAGATAAGAATAAAACATAGCTCAACCCCCTGGTTCACTTCTGAGCTCTCTTCCTTATTTTATTCCAGAAACAAAGCATGGTATCTGGCTAGGCGCACCGAAGACCCACGTCACTGGCTTGCCTTTAGACAATTAAGGAATAAATCCACTGCTGCCATCAGACAAGCTAAAACTGACTATTATCTGCACTCTTTTACAAATTCCTCTCAGTAAATTTGGAAAAATAATCAAATCTTTCTAACAATCCCAGCAATCCTCTACCTGCCTATGTTGATAATGGCCCTGCTCAGATAACTGATAGCCTTGAAATCTGCACTGCTTTTAACAATCATTTTGCTGTAGCTTGCCAGTTATTCGACAGTCTTAGTCCCAATGGATGTGTAGAAGAATATATGTCATCCTTCCTTAATGTTAGCACTGAAGTAAGCCACTCTTTTAGATTATGTGTATTTATGTGTATTTGTCTTTTATTGCTGCTTGATTTTAGTTGTTTGCTTTTATTGTATGTACCTCAGCACCGCTGAAAATTAGGGTTCTCCCTCAATGTGTTTTCAGAGGAATTAAATCAAATAAATGATGATGATAAAAGAGGTAGATCGGCTTAATTGACACTGCTCAAATCACATCTTTAAACACCTCCCCCTTTGGGCTCAGTGGCGTCTTCATTAAACAGTGCATCTAACAACGGGGTCACACTACACAACGTTTTTGTAGGTTACGACGGTCACGGTGTCAGATTAGGCGATTAAAGTGCGATACATTTGTGCCGTGACTTGAAGAGAGACATGTCAGACTAGGGCTGGGCGATTAATCAATCTGGAATCGAGATCGCGATAAAATGTACGTCGATCTTGATCGATAAGCCTTCGTGATTTTTCTCGATCTGGATAGATCTGACAGCAGCATCATGGCACTGGAAATAAGAGCGACAACAGCCAATCAGTCTGCAGTGTTTGTCTCGACACGCCCATTTATACCACGGCACGAGGCGTTGTTTACCAACAGCGACGCAAAGAAAGGACAACAGCATAAGTGACACCGGCAAGCAACGCCGAAGGTGGGAATGGGAGGTCAACGTAAGACCTTGCTGTCATTGGTGGGAATGGGAGGTCAACGTCTCCCTATCTGCTTTGCATGCTTTACATGTACATGCTCCTCTGTTTTGTCTATCCCAGAAGGTATATATGCTCTATGTATCTTAATAAACTTTGGATCATTCCAGGTGATGCTGCCTTGTGTCACATTGATTCCCGAGCTCGCTGCTTTGCTACAGACAATCCAGAACCTGAACCAGAACCCGAACTCCAGCCACAATAGATGACCACTCGAAACTGCGCATAACAACTTGGTGTCAGAAGTGGGATACTGGACAGAGGTAAGTGACAATCTTATTTTTAATAAGAATTGTGCTTACTCTCTCCGGTATTCCCAATTACAATTTAAAAGCGCAATAAGTAATAATACATACAGTATAATAGAGCATATATTATGTGGATAGAGTTCATACAGAAAATAGTAGGTTTAGCCCGATCATAGGGGTAGCTGTCCTGAATCGGATGCCCAGTGTAGCTGGATCTATATTGGAAGCCCGGACTCAGAGGTAATATTCCTGAGCCGCATGCCTGGTTCCAGAGGTACAATTCCTGCATCGGAAGCCGGTCTCTAGGAGGCGCGGTAGTGCTGGGCGGTATACCGGTTCACATCGAATACCGGTGTGTATTTTCGTTATGATATGAATTTTTAATATACCGCCATACCGGTGTATTTGATTACACAACGTTCGGAACGCTGCGCCGCGCGACACTGTTTCAGACGGGACCCTTTTCAATGTTGCGCTTCTAAACACGCATGGTACGACTGGAGGCGTGGTGACGGTTAACATAAGTTAGTGCTCTGGTGTTACGTTGCGGTGATGATGGATAGGATAGACCAGGGGTGGCCAACCAGTCAGAGACGAAGAGCCAATTTTTACTGTGTTACTGCAAAGAGCCACATCATACACACATGAACATCTCCCATCTCTTCCTCTCACACACACCAACAATATTTGTAGCCACTGCCAGGGCAATAACATTTTCATAGTCTTATCTAGTTAATTCGGGGGGTGCTCCCCCCCCCCCATCAGAACCGCAAATTAACGGACCCCCCCCATCAGAACCGCGAATTAACGGACCCCCCCCCATCAGAACCGCAAATTAACGGACCCCCCCCCATCAGAACCGCAAATTAACGGACCCCCCCCCATCAGAACCGCGAATTAACGGATCCCCCCCCCCCATCAGAACCGCAAATTAACGGATCCCCCCCCCCCATCAGAACCGCATTAACGGATCCCCCCCCCCCATCAGAACCTAATTAACATCATGATGGTAAAATAGTCCATCCTAAGTCAATCTCAGTAATTCCTCTCAACCAGTAGAATATGTTGTGAACACCTGATTATGCATGGAAAAAAAATACCGGAATATAGAAAAATACCGTGATATCAATTTTTGGTCATACTGCCCAGCACTAAGGCGCGGATGCCTGGCCTCAGAGGTAATATTCCTGAGCTGCATACCTGGTTGCAGAGGTATAATTCCTGCATCAGAAACCTGATTACGGATGTAACATTCCTGAATCAGATGCCTAATGGCAGAGGTAACATTCCTGAGTTAGAAGACCGAGTGATCACCGGTAGAAAAAATGAGAAGGAAAATTAGAGAAAAAAAATTTCTCTGAGAAAGTACGCTTAATTAGCTAGACGTACAGCTAAACAAAGGCCAATCTGTAGAAAAAAACCTCTACCGCTCAGCCACAGGCGTTCAGGGTCAACCAGCGCTGGGGACTCGTGTTGTCACGATACCAAAATTATGAGTTCGATACCGATACTGAAACGATACAACGGTGAAAACATCAGGAAAAGTAGTGGAATAATGGATGACAGAACATGGAACTTAAAATTATTTTATTGATAATTCACTCTTTTGCTACCCTGGGAATCCAGAGTTCTCGCGAGAGCACAATTTGAATTTGCTCAGCGAGTACTCTGGTAATGAGTAACATGCTCATTAGCAATTCCTGTTGTTCCGAACATAAACCAATCACATCGGTGTATCTGATATAGGCGGGCCAGAGGCGGGCTAAACAGATGACGTCAGCGCTGCGACGGAATCAGTCAGTAAACATTGCAAGATGGCTATCGAAAATGTTGACTGAGTATCTGTACAAACTAGGGATGCACCGATACCACTTTTTTTCAGACCGAGTACAAGTACAAGTACTTACATTTGGGTACTTGCCGATACCGAATACCGATACGAGTACTTAAGTTCTGATGGGTGGGGAGCTCTGTTAAGTCGCGCTTCTGATGGGGGGTGGGGGTGCTCTGTTAATTTGCGGTTCTGATGGGGGGGGTGCTCCGTTAATTCGGTTCTGATGGGGGGGGGTGCTCCGTTAATTCGCGGTTCTGATGGGTGCTCCGTTAATTTGCGGTTCTGATGGGGGGGGGTGCTCCGTTAATTCGCGGTTCTGATGGGGGGGGTGCTCCGTTAATTCACGGTTCTGATGGGGGGGGTGCTCCGTTAATTTCGCGTTCTGATGGGGGGGGTGCTCCGTTAATTTGCGGTTCTGATGGGGGGGTGCTCCGTTAATTCGCGGTTCTGATGGGGGGGGGTGCTCCGTTAATTTGCGGTTCTGATGGGGGGGGGGGTGCTCCGTTAATTGGGACATGTCCCCAGCGTCCCCACTAAATTCTACGCCCATGCTCGGTACCATGCGCAGTTTCTATTAAACATCCATAAACGCCAACTCGGTTGCATCTCTTTATTTCAATATTCCTTGGCTAAGAATATTACAAGGTTAACGTTGCGTTGCCAAAGTGGTATCTCCGTGGTATTTCCATGAGGCTACATTTACGTCTCTCTGTCAAACTATTCTCCAAAACAAACTCGTTTCCGTCTCTCTGGATACGTCACCCCGTGTATTCTTCTGATTGGTCGTAGTGTTATCTAATTGCGTGCAGTGATATTTTCAAACGCATTCTTGGTGCCGCCCCTCGAGTTGGGATTTTCATTGCTCATTACCAGACCTACAGCTTTCTAGATGTAGGTTTGGATTTCCAGGCGAGTACAGAGGTGCAGCACAGCAAGCTATCACAATATAATTGAGTTTTTCATAATAGACAACTTTGCTGCCTGATACTGTGTTCACATAATTAAGCAAAAATGTATAAATGAATACATTTAAAAATACAAATAAAAAGTGCCAATCCTATTAAGTTGTGTTGATCTAAATCGAGAAGTGGTAATAATATACAAATACAATGAACATTACTAAAATCAAACAATTAAACGATTACAACCAAATATATATGTGATATATATGTGAATAAATAAATAGTGTATAACATAGAATACATTTACAACCTTTATTAGGGTGCCTTTGCAATGCAAAGCACAGTATTACTCTCCTGCATACTTCTTTATTTATTCTCCGTACACATTTTTGGCGCGCTAGCATGCTTGACCGGGCATAGCATGCTATTACTTAGCAATTGCTATAAATTAGCAATTTTTGTGAGTGAGTGTTCAAAATGTGTCCAAAACCACTCATATTCAACCTCTTCCCATTCATTCATACATTCAGGTAGAAACTCCATTCAAACATTAAAACGTTCAGGACACTTGGATGAATTCACACATGATTTCAAAATGTTCATAACATTCATACTTTTTACACAATCATAGTTCAAACTTAATTGATTTTTCAGCTCCTCAGACACTTTAACATGGGTGTGTATTGGGCTGGTCAGAGCAGGTGACGTCACTGTTAGAGTGTAGAGCAGACGAAAAAAAAAGAAGTATATTTTTAAAACTGCCATCCCGCCCACAATATTAACTCCACATACGTAATTTATACATCAAAACGTAGGTAAACTTGTGACGGTCACATATATGTAACTATGGAAACAAACGGACTTATACTTTTGGATTTATGAGTGACAGGAGTCCAGCCACTCTGTTGCAGTATTGAACGTTCTAGAACAGGGGTGCCCACACTTTTTCAACTTTTAAAATGACCAAGCCAAAATGATCTACCTCCACTAAAAATGCTAAATATATCCCGAGTATACTTTATATATATACAATATAATTTGGCGTACCTTGCATAACTGCATGACCCCCTTGTGGCACACAACAATTCAGTACATTTTTGGTCATTACCTTACTCCAGTATTTCTCAAACTGTGGTATTACAGGTGGGGCGCAGGGGGAAATTCAGAATTGTTTTATTTCAAGAATTTTATTGAGAACTCCCCTGTTCTAGAACATTCTCGAGCCCCCTCGCCACACACACCCTTATCCAAACACACACACGTGTGTGTGTGTGTGTGTGTGTGTTTGGATGGCGTCACCACCATAGCCACGCCCCTTCTGGGGCCACGCCCCTTCTGTGTGTGTGTGTTGTAATGGAAAATGTCCATAGGGCCTCTCCGAGGGCATAATGTTCCTTGAATAGGTTGTCTACACAACAGACATACCTTAGCTTTGCATATCATTGAGAGGACCCCTACTGTGAACAGCCACTGGCAGAAGGCATTGAGATGATTGGTCGATAGAGGACCCCTACTGTGAACCACTGGCAGAAGGCATTGAGATGATTGGTCGATAGCTTCAACACTTTAAACAGGAAGACCTTTGATGTCAATTTCAAAAAATCTAGTAATGTTAATGCAAGAAGAGCGTTCGTTTCAAGTGTTGCTGTGATTGGAGCGTCAAGTAACCCCTGTTGTGTTTACCCTGTTGTCACTGTAATGAAACCTTGCATGCATATGTTATTCAGGAAACTAATACAATTAATGCGTCTGGAAGACAACCTTCATTAATGTATGTTATTCAGGAAACTAATACAATCAATGCGTCTGGAAGACAACATGAAAAGGGGCCAATTGTTTATCCTTTGTCAAGCCAGGAATCTCATGCTGTGAAAATTGTGCTTAAAACTGTCATGAGAAGGTTAGTCTGGACTCACTCTGCTAGAGAGGAGTCTGGTGAATGCATTCATTAAATACTCTTAATTCCTACAAGTATTTTGCCTGTTTAGACTCATTCGCCTCGGACGCAATTATTTTATCGGAGAATTGCCACGACAGTATGTGTGTGTTTGGATATGTGTGTGTGTCACCTCCGGCGGATTGACTAAACTTCCCATCATGCACCACACGGTGATCTGACTACACTTCCCATCATGCACCTCCGGCGGTGTGACTACACTTCCCATCATGCACCACACGGCGATCTGACTACACTTCCCATCATGCACCACACGGCGGTCTGACTACACTTCCCATCATGCACCGGGCGTCTTCAAATAGCTAGTCTTGCTGAGTGATAATGCAATTTAACATTTTTGATGAGAGATCTCTGTCGTTGGTCCATTTGACATTGTCCCAGCAACAGAGTAGCCATGACATTGTGGCTTCTTTTCCCAATAAAGTGTCTGTAAAAGTGTCTGAAATACAGTTGTTTTGAAGTGCGCACTCTGATTTGGACTGGGAGCTGAATGGAGGGCAGACGCCGCTGTAGCACTAACTGCGGTTTTGGTGCGTTTGCATTTGCAGTTTGTACGAATGTTTACATTTGCAAGTTGTACAAGTGGAATGACCAAAACTCACCTGATCCACAAATGACGATGTTGCAGTGTACTTGTAGAAAGAATGTCTTGCACTTGTAAAATCGATTGTGCAGACATGCAATTCATTTATTTCCATTGTTTGTTTACATTTGTGGCAGCTGCCTTTTATTTGTTTGCAAGTTACCATTTTTATTTGCAAAACACATTCTATTTATTTGACAGGCATGTCTTGTATTTGCAAAGCAAACTGTGTTTGTTTGAGAGGTGTGTTTCGTATTTGTAAAGCATGGCGTGCGTATTTGCAAATCGTGGAGCATTTTTAAATCACATTCTGTTTGTTTGTAATTCTGTTTTCCATAGTGTTAGGCAGAGACCCGATTTGCAAATATGTCGGCCGTTGTTTTCCATGTTGGACTGCATGTCTGTTAGAACATGCAGTAGAACATGTCTGTTCTATTCTATTACAAATTTCTCAAAATGTGAATATCTATACAGTTCGACAGAGAGGGAGACACCCATTCACTTTCACAACTCGGTCTCACAACTCATTTCAAGGAACGTTGAAAGATATTCACTCTCAGAATTACATTGGTCTGGCACAGGAAACTGAAGACGCGATTACCAGCCTGATTCCAGAGTGTCCAGCGGTGTCTACCCGCCCAGGTGACAGGGCTTCCGAGCAAAGCCGTCAGGCATCAGCAATCCTCTCTATTGTTTGGTCATTATTTCTACACAATAGATTAATTACTAAGTATGCTGCCCTAAACTAGCCAGCTATGCCTTA
>PIJE02003301.1:31156-38416 GCA_002895965.2 Coryphaenoides rupestris | reverse complement strand
TGGGTGTTCGAATGAATTCAGACGCATGCGGAGTATTTCATTCGTTTCTGTTTCTGCCGCTGGTTGCAAAACCAAACCCGCACCACGTTCTTCTTGAGGTCCAGCTTCTCGGCGATCGCCGCGATCTTTTCCGAGGACGGCCTCGGCTGGATGGCGAAGTAGGCCTCCAGTGACCGCTTCTCCGGCGCGGCTATGGACGTGCGCTTCCGCTTCTTCTCCGCGCCGTTGAACAACTCGGGCTTGTTGAGCTTCTCTCGGTGGGACTTCTCGGCCTCCTCCAGCCACGCCTGCAGGATGGGCTTCAGGGCGATCATGTTGTTGTGGGACAGCGTGAGGGACTCGAAGCGGCAGATGGTGCTCTGGCTCAGCGAGCCCACGCCGGGGATCTTCAGGTTGGCCAACGCTGACCCTACGTCCGCCTGGGTCACCCCGAGTTTGATCCGCCTCTGCTTAAACCTCTCGGCGAACGCCTCCAAGTCCCTGGGATCCGCGTCCACGTCGCTCATGCAGCCCATGTGCGACTGCAGCCCGTGGACGTGCGCCATGTTGATGGCCGCCTGGTGCATGTGGTTCATGCCCGCCATGTGCGCCGGGTGCGCCGGCGTGGACACCACGGAGCCGTCCGGACCCGCCATGGCGCCTAGCGACAGTCCCGGGCTGATGTGTTCCAGCAGGTCCCCCTCCAGCCCCTGGTGCGGTTGGTGGTGGTGATGGTGGTGGTGGTGGTGGTGGTGGGCGGACAGCGCGGACGGGTGGGTGATGGGCACCGACGAGGCGGAGGACGTGGAGGAGGTGCAGGGGAGCGTGTTCATGGTGTGGTAGGTGGCGTCCGGCTTGAAGGGACTGTGGTGCGGAGGGTGGTGGTGGAGGTGGCTCTTGTTCTGCGAGGCGATGTCCACCGCCGCCAACGCTTCAGCCCGGGCCAACAAACTCTCATCCATGCCCCCGAATATATTGCTCTGCAATTGCAAATAGAAAGCACACATTGCTGTCAGCGGGGAATTGTCCCTCCACTCCTCGGTTTAAAACATTTCCGGAATGTGGAGGGGGGGGGGGGGGGCCGGGGGGGGGGGGGTGGGGGGTGGGGAGTGGAGTGAGGGGGTGATGATCCACCAGCACACACACACACACACACACACACACACACAAAACACACACACATGCATACATCCGTATAAAAATTTAATACATGAGGCAAAGACGACTGTATACATAAGTTGGAGGTGCTGGGTGATTTGCTGGGCAGAGCCATAACAAACACACACACAAGACCAACACACACACACACACACACACACACACACACACACACACACACACACACACACACACACAGACACACACACACACAGCCACCCCCCAAAAAAAGCAGTGGGCTGTCAGAATGTGCCTTTAAGCGGTGATTATGCAGAATACGTACCGGTGGGGTCGGGAGACAGGCTCGACGCATCGCCTCGGAACCGCCGCCGCCGCCGCCGCCTCCTCCTCCGCCGCCGCCGCCGCCGCTGATGCTGATGATGGAGTTGCTGTGGCGGGAGGAGGAGGAGCAGGACGACGGCACGTTGGAATTCATCGTGGAGGACGAGGAGGAGCCGTGCAAGGAGGAGAGCGAGTACTTGGGCTCCGGCGGCAAGCTGCTGTGCGCCATGGAGAAGGGCTGCTTGCTGTTCAGAGACATCATCATCATGTTTGCTGGCGTCCGAGCCTCGGCGAGTCGCTTTTGATAAGTGAAGACTCCGCCTCCGCCTCCTCCTCCTCCTCCTCCTCCCACTACTCCTCCTCGGTCGGGAGTTGTGTAGCCTCCTCTCTCTATTTTTGCGTCTCGAGTAACTTGGCAAGAAGGAGGAAAAACAAAAGGCGCTAAAATGATGGAGGTGGAGATGGAGATGGAGATGGAGATGGAGATGGAGGTGGAGATGGAGATGGAGAGCCACGAGAGGAGCCCAGAGACTCGGCTTCGGCGGCACCCCGGGGTGGCGGCGCAGCACCTCTCCTCGGGTCACCGGATGATGGGATGGCACAGGAAAAAAAAATCCCCCCCCCACCACCACCAAATCTCGATTCTTTGACGACTTTCTTTCCTCCCGCGGTGTCTTTATACCTCCTTCGCCTTCGATGTTGTCTTCCTATGCTGGATATTTTTTTTTTGGTTTGCTGGTGGGAAGCTCCTGGAACAGCAAAAAAAAAAAAAAAAGAAAACGACAGAATAATACAAAAATTGTCGTTTTTTTTAAGAGTTCCTCCCAAATGCAAGGTTGAACTATCTATCTATTGCACTTTTCGTTTTTTAATTTGTACTTAAAAATCTTAAAAATCCATCTCGAAACGAAAAACGTAAGTAGAGAAGAAGGAGAAGGAGAAGAAGAAGGAGCTGTGGGTGACAGTCGCGATGGCTCGACTCCGCCGAATGCTGCGGGGACTCGAACTGCCTGCGCTCTGAGGCGGAGGGCAGGCTTGCTGTGTGTGTCTCTCTCTCTCTCTCTCTCTCTCTCTCTCTCTCCCCTCCTCTCTCTCTCCTCTCTCCTCTCTCTCTCTCCTCTCTCTCTCTCTCACCCCCCCCTCTCTCTCTCCCTCCTCTCTCTCTCTCTCTCCCCCCCCCTCCCTCCCCCCTCCCCTCTCTCTCTCTCTCTCTCCTCTCCCCTCTCCCCTCTCTCTCTCTCTCCCCTCTCTCTCTCTCTCTCCCCTCTCTCTCTCTCTCTCTCCTCTCTCTCTCTCTCTCTCTCTCTCTCTCTCTCTCTCTCTCTCTCTCTCTCTCTCTCCCTCTCTCTTTCTCTCCTTACCTAACCCTTTCATGATTTATTATTGTTCATTAGCCACCACGCCGCTCCGCCGCTGGGGACTCTGCGCATGGGCAGTGTGCGACCGACCACGCATCTATTTCCAAATGACTCGAACCTGCAGCAGCACCGTGTCCCTCAGCAAGGTGTCATTTTGAATCCACATGCGGGAAAGAAATATAGATATAGGCTAGATAGGCTTTATAGATATAGATATAGATATAGATATAGATATAGGTATAGAAATAGATATAGTAGTATAGATATAGGTATAGATATAGGTATAGATATAGAAAGGCCTATATATAGCCTATATCATCGACACATAGAACACATCTGGAAACTTAAAAACTACACAGTTAAGGACAGTCTAAATTATTGCTGACTGTAAAAGAAGCTTTAAAAACGGCACCGGGACCGCCTATAGATAAAGTGGTTCTAAATATGCGTTAATATTATCCTACAACAACCGAGGTAAGCTGCTATAAGAGGAGGTATTTATTTTAAAATGTGTCCAGATCGGATGTTCGGTATTCAGATTTATTGTTGTGATTATATGATCTGACCTGTTGTTATTATTTACATGATGTAAATGTAAAGGCAATTGGGTGGTTTTTTTTTTACCATGATAAATGTAGGCTATTGGTTTTCCAATTGGTACAAAAAACAGGCTATAAGTGTCTATGCTTAGTAAGATATTTATTTGAGTAAATAAAAGACGATAATATAATTGTGTGTTTTATTGTAGGCCTACGTTCTTCTTTTTATTGTCACACTTCGGTGTTCACTATCATCCAAATAGAATAGTATTCATGACAACTGTGTATTTCCTTCCGTTTTTATTGCAAAGCAAATACAAACAATCTCAGCTGACTTATACAGACCCTCGTATTGTATTAAATAATTAAGTACAACCAATATGAACGTTAAACACAAAAAGAACAAAAAGAAAAAAAAACGTAAATCCTCCAGTAATTTACAGAGGCTGAAATGATAGGGAGCTCGTGTGGCATTTGCTAAAATAAATCAAAAGATACCAAAAAATATCTTCTTGGATAGATAAACAAATAAATATGAACAATACTGTACACCTCATCTGTCTCTGCACAAACCCTTGCATTTAAGAATATGTTATATACCTGTATATAAAGATCAAATATGGAGGGAAAAAAAAAAGCCAAATAATGTACTATAACAGACCCCGCGTCTGTCCGTATGTTCGGCTTTGGTTTTGGTGGTGGCACCGTGGCACCGTGGCTCCGTGGCTCCGTGGTCTCCGTGGCACCGTGGCAGCCAGCAGCCGTGGCACCGGTGCGACGTTGGCGCGTCTCCGCGGAGCGACGTGAGCCTCACAGCCTCGCACCCATAAGCAGGAGACGTCTCGGGGGCCAATCAGCGTCCTCCTCCCTCCTCGTATACACACACAGCGCGTCACACTTACGCACAGAAACTGAGTTGTTAATGAAACTTTCACAGAAAATCGTTCTTGTTCATTCACTCGTTTTATTTGCAATGAAACACACATAGGCCTACGTCGCATAAATCCATTTTAATTTCGATGTAATGGAATTAAAATGTTCACTTTAGCTGTTTGACGGTGTCTACTTCCATAGGCAGACACGTACATTATTTCTGGTTGTTTTAAGTTCTGAATTTGTACATATAGGCCTAACAGGTACCTTCACCGTGGACGTGAATACTGGATTTGCAGCGTATTCCAGTGTTTGCATGACAGTGAGCAGAGTGACAGCGTAGACCTACGAGTTACATAATGTGTGTATAGTGGATGTCCATATGCATTACTGTTATACTTTATACTTTTCTGTGTGTCACACGGCAAGGCCCCCCTATACAGTACATTTCCACACAGTGTGCGTGTAGTCTCACACACACACACACACGCACACGCACACACACACACACACACACACACACCCTCCCTTTCCTTTGGTTCCTGCAACAGATGTTTAAAAGAAAAAATCGCACACCTATGAGAAGAAAGACGCACAGCTTCTTGTTTCACCGTCTTTATACCCACGCCTTTTGTTTTCCCTACTTAGATCTGAATCAAGGAACGCTCCTTCTTTACACAAAGACTCTCTTTACACACTCACACACTCTCTCTCTCTCTCTCTCTCTCTCTCTCTCTTCTCTCTCTCTCTCTCTCTCTCTCCCCCCCCCCCCCCCTTCCCCCAGGAGCCCTCCCGACGACGTTAACAATCCCAATTACAGCGCCGCGGCCCGCCGGAGACAGCCGCTTTTATTACCCCACCGCTGCTCCGTGCTCCGTGGCGACCAACAAGGTGAACCTCGCTCTGCTTCTGCTTCTGCTGCTGCTGCTATATTGCTGCTGCTGCTGCTGCTATACTGCTGCTGCTGCTGCTATACTGCTGCTGCTGCTGCTGCTTCTACTTCTGCTGCTGCTGCTGCTGTTGCTGCTGATGATACTGCTGCTGCTACTGCTGCTGCTGCCGCCACCACCACCGTCACCCCCGCCGCCACCACCACCACTGGAGCACTGAACAAGGAGAGAGACACACTGAAACACATACAGAGAGAGAGAGAGAGAGAGAGAGAGAGAGAGAGAGAGAGAGAGACGGAGAGAGAGAGAGACAGAGACAGAGACAGAGAGAGAGAGAGAGAGAGAGAGAGAGAGAGAGAGAGAGAGAGACAGACAGAAAGAGAGAGACAGAGACAGAGACAGAGACAGAAAGAGAGAGAGAGAGAGAGAGAGAGAGCACCTGCAAGTGTTTGGAGGGCTGTTGGAGAGAGAGATAGTGAGTGTGCAGACAGACAGTGAGAGAGAGAGAGAGAGAGAGAGAGAGAGAGAGAGAGAGAGAGAAGAGAGAGAGAGAGAGAGAGAGAGAGAGAGAGAGAGCAGACAGGGAGAGAGGGGGGGGGGAGAGAGAGAGCTTTGAGACAGCAAAGTCCTGGTAGTCGTAGAAGAAGAAGGAGACCGGAGGAGACAGAGAGAGACGCAGCGTGGATAGAATCTCTTGGCTTCATTCACAGCATCCCCCCCCCCCCCCCCTCTTGTGATCTAGTGGGCTCTTTACATGCAGGGGGCTGTGGTGCTGGGGGGGGGGGGGGGGGGGAGTGGGGGGTGGGGGGCAGGAGGTCAAGGCTTGTTGAGGAGAGGGGTCTACAAAGACGTCAGCTTCCATCACTCAAGGCAACAGTGTGTAGAAGGAGAAGAAGAAGAAGAAGAAGAAGAAAAATCATCACAGGAAAAAGGGGAGGCGTCTCTGTGTGCACAAGCCCAACCCCTTTTTCCTTCCGGCCTAACCCATCTCTCCTCTCTCCTCTCTCTCTCTCTCTCGCCCTCTCACCCTCTCTCTCTCTCGCTCTCTCTCTCCCCTCCTCCATAAGGTATACCGCCTTGTCCTCCTCTCTACCCGTATTATTGCATGGTTCAGGGCTCAGGCAGCAGCTGTCTGGTTACAAGCTGTTTGTAGAGGAAGGCCTCGTTGCCTGCCTGCTCAGCGCTGCTCAGTTCCTTTTTACCGGCTGCTTCTAAACACTGCTTTCAAAACACTGTCAACGTGGCGCGCCGCCACTGAGATATAGAGAGAGTTGAGTTTTTCCTTTTTTATTTAACCTGCACCAGCAATTACAGATATTGGGACAGTAACACAGCTCTGTTAGTTCAAGTGGGTGGCTGTGTTTGGAGTGGTTTTAATGTCCTCTTTTAATAATCGGCACTATTATTTTTATTTATTTATTATATTAGGAATTATTTGAATACTTTGCTGGTTCATTGTTCTTTTTGCCCCCGACCTGTGATATCATTCAGTTAGCTATGTTATTGTAGTATCATATTATATTATATTATTATATTATTATATTATTATTATATACGTTATAATACTTTTAATATTGTTAATATGTTATGAAATAAGTTACTCTCCACTCGATTAATTATTAAGTTACTAATTTATAGACCAAAATATTAGACATTTACTCATTTACTTCAGAAATGTTTTCTTTATTAAATATCATCATACCAGAGGTGCTTGTTGAGTCGATGCCTCTGACTCTGTTACTGTTGCTGTTCCACTGCTGCTGGCCTGAAGACAGCAACCCACACCACTTTGGTTTGTGATGGAGGTCATGTTATCAGAGCTCTTACAGTTTCCTAAGAAGGGAACAAGCAACACATGGTCGGGTCCTTCTCTCCTCCTCTCGCCTCCTAATGTCCAGAGAGAGAGAGAGAGAGAGAGAGAGAGAGAGAGAGACATGAATAGGACGAGAGCTAAAGGAACCTGCCAAGGCTATAACAGCACACAGGCATGTCTCACTCGCTCTCTCAAAGTCGATCTCTATTTGACATAAATAAACTCGGTGTGTGTTTACGCCGGCAAGGCAACAACCAACACGTCAGGAGCGGTTAGCGTTAGGTGGCGTCTTGCTCAGGGACACCTCGACACTTAAGCTAGGAGGGGGAGGAGCCCGGGGGTCGAACCAGCGACCTTCCTGTTGCCAG
>PIJE02003301.1:15000-18895 GCA_002895965.2 Coryphaenoides rupestris | reverse complement strand
ACACAAAAGGAGAGAGATTATTCTGAACCCATAGTTTCTTTCTCCGCACCTTTGTCATTTTTCCCCTTGTCATCTGTGTGGTGTGTGTGTGGTGTGTGTGTGGTGTGTGTGTGTGGTGTGGTGTAGTGTGTGTGTGTGGTGTGTGTGTGGTGTGTGTGTGTGGTGTGTGGTGTGTGTGTGTGTGTGGGGGGGGGGGGGGTGCTTTTATTCACCGTGTTGTGTAATCAATACGTCGTTAAGAGAGCTCGAAATCGGTTTGATGCGCGGCTCGTAATGGACAGTAATAACGCGGCGGTTCGATTTACGTCGCACATTTGTTTTTTCACGCTCAATCGAACGCGAGGGTTTGTTGTCCGTAGAACTCAATAATGTCAATAATGGTTGAAGTGCCGCGTCGCATTATCCGAGATACCGACGTCGTCATTGTCGTCGTCGTCGTCGTCGTAAGAGTATTTTATTGTCAAGTTGAGCCGCGACTAAAAACGGAAGGAGGTCACTTATTGTAAAGTGCAGAGAAGGAGAAGTCCAACGTTAACGTCGACGCATGAAAGACGTCGACCGAAACAGAAATGTTCTTTCCTTTTAAACGGCGGTACCTCAGGAGGTAAGAGCGGTTGTCTGGCAACAGGAAGGTTGCTGGTTCGATCCCCGGGCTCCTCCCCCTCCTAGCTAAGTGTCGAGGTGTCCCTGAGCAAGACGCCACCTTAACCCTAACTGCTCCTGACGTGTTGGTTGTTACCTTGCATGGTTGGCACACCGCCGTCGGTGTATGAATGGGTGAATGTGAGGCCATAATGTAAAGCTTTGGCTAAAAGCGCTAAATAAATGCAATCCATTTACAATTTACAATTTGTATCCTCGCCGCTCGCCACTCTTGCTCATGAGCGATACGGGGTTAGCAACACATTAGCGGCCCCAACTTCTCCCCGCGGTGTTTCTCCGTGAGTGTTTGTGTGTTTCGGGGGGCGGCGATGGCGGTGGCAGCATGTTGTTTTGTTTGCCATTTAATCAAGCTTGATTTCCACCTCGGCGATGTGAGAACGGCGCCTCAGACATTTCTTCTTCTTCTTCTCCTCCTTGTCTGCGCGTCTTATAAAGTGTCTCTGTCTGCCACCGAGAGCCTCCTCTGTTCCTTGTTTGTCTCTTTGTACAGTGGGTGGGTGGGTGGGGGGGGGTGGAGGGGTAGGGGAGTCGGTGGGGGGGGGGGGGGGGTCCCATCTGCATGGAGGGGTAGAAGAAGAAGAAGAAGAAGAAGAAGAAGAAGAAGAAGAAGAAGAAGAAGACGAAGGACACCCGTGGGTAATTGGTGGGTAAATTCCTCTCTGTTGACTCGACGTCAGAAGCAGAAAACGGGCTGCGACTCAAGCAGCTCGTCGTGTCGTCGTCGTCGTTGTCGTTGTTGTTGTTGTTGTTGTTGTTGTTGTTGTTGTTGTTGTTGTTGTTGCTCCCGAAAAGATCTGAGGGCGGAAAAAGGCGACGAAAAATGGAGGAATAATGGAAAGATGAGCACTTTTCTGTGCTTAAGATTTTTTTTTTCGACTTTATTTACTTTTTGGTTTTGTTTTTGCTTTCCCCCCCGAACCGACTTCTGACTCGATTAACTTAAAAAACTAAAATGGTGTCATCATCATTCAACACATTCTGACATCATCATTTGTAGTCGTATATATATACAGTATATACTGTACGATGCGATGATTATGTATACATTACATTGACTTACATAACGTACATACATTATTTATATGTATTTATATGTGTTCATAATGCTACATGCATGTCTTGTGTGACATTAAATGAACACAGAAACCACAGGAAATCCTCAACGAAAGCGAATGTACAAAGTTTGCCAAATTTACCAAATAACTACTTTTCTCAGAGGCACTCATTCAGTCATCGGGCTCCTTGTTGCAGTGCAATACCTTTTCATTCGATCAAAAAATCATAACAGCGACACAACGGCGCTCGCTGAACGACAACGAGAACGAGAACGTGAACGTGGCGAGCGGGGGGGGGGACAGAGTGCATAATGACTAGTGACAGTTTTTGATGAAATTCAAGTTAGATCGAGACCACACTCAATCAATGCCATGTCCTTATTCTCTTGATAATCTCCCCCAGCTCACTGTGGGCTCCCCCCTGCCCCCCACCACCCCGCCCCCCCGCCCCTCCCTACTCTCCATTTAAAGCCACTGGGGGCATTCGGGTTGTCATGTAAATGTCAGCGATGCAAGCTGGCGACTTCTCACTCAAGTTGGGTGCGGAACGGGACCGCCGTGCTTTGATTGCCCCCCCCCCACACCCTTTGCCGCCTCCCCTTTTCGCCCGCCCCACCCCCCGCCCTCACCCTCCCGCCTTTGTTTGTTGGCTAAAAGGCCCTGAGATTGGCAGTCATGTTCTTTATATGAACCCCTAGCTAGCTTGTTAAACGCGGGCTAATGAGGGGGGAGGGTGTCTTCAAACACACACACACACACACACACACACACACACACACACACACGTGTGTGTGTGTGTGTGTGTGTGTGTGGTGTGCCGTGGGTGTGTGCGTCCTGAATGGCGCTGTCAAGCGGGTGACACGACAACACCACGCCCGCTAAGCACCTAGTGCCGCAGACCCAGGTGGATAGGATATGCCTGCTTCGCCATTTTCACAGCATTACTCCGCAGTTCAAACAAACCCCCTTTTTTTTTCCCTCCCTCCCTTCCCTGGAAGCGTGATGACAGCTCCTGGTGCAGCGTTCGTCTCACGGATCCTTATCGCCGGGTGGCACCAACGTAACACATTTTGAAGAGGAGAGAAGCGGTGAGATGAGAGGAGAGAGAGAGGACGAGAGAGAGAGAGAGAAGAGAGAGAGGGGGGGGAGAGAGAGAGAGAGAGCGAGAGAGCGAGGGACGACTCTGTATGCTTCCTCCGTATCACGGCATCTGCTGCTCTTGCGGGCCTGCCACTGTTCTCCTCCTCATCATCACACACCCCGCCCGACACACACACAATGCCGCACACACAACACACAACACACACATATTTGTCTCAGAAACACCACACGTGTGCACATGCAGATCGAGGAATTGTACATACTCATCACATTACACATTACACCACACGATACGTTTTGTTAGGACTCTTCACACACTCTCTCTTCGGCTCACCACACACAACACCACACGCTTCACACACACACACACACACACACACACACACACACACACACAGACACACACATCCACATCCGTGCACATCCAGGTACAGGCACACAGACTCACAGTATCACTCTCTCTCTCTCTCTCTCTCTCTCTCTCTCTCTCTCTCTCTCTCTCTCTCTCTCTCTCTCACACACACACACACACACACCCACCTGACCCAAACACATATTTAATCTCTTTTCTATGTGGACTGATTAGCCCGCTCGCGGCGTCTCATTTGCAGGCGGGCGTGCGTGTCGCGTGTCGTGCGTCGCGTGGCCCCTTCTTCTTCGGAGCCTCATGTGTCTCCCGGCAGGGGGCCCGGCGCCGACACAAGTGTCTGATGGATGCGTTACGAGGAGGTGTCTACTCAGCTATTGTTCTCCCCCCACCCAGCGACACACGGCGGCCCCCTCGCGTCGCCAGGCCCTCCGAATGCGACTCCGAGCTACTTATACTTTACCGGTACAAGTACCTGCGTTGTAGCGTTGTCCGCCATGTTGTATAAGTACAAGAGTTTAGCTGGAGAGTAGATAACCTTTGACCCTTTGCCTTGTGTTAAGAATTGACCGTGTTATACTGCCTTTTACAGTCATAACTTATATTTAAACACTTTGACGTCGAGCTTAAGCAACTCAACGTATGACATTTTTGACGTTCACATGGGCAGCAGAACTATAAGCCGTCCATTTGTATTTGAGACGTGTCG
>PIJE02003301.1:0-10000 GCA_002895965.2 Coryphaenoides rupestris | reverse complement strand
TGCTGTATTGATGCTGTATGCCCCCCCCCCCACCCCCACTAACCACCCCACCACAACCAGGGCCACACCAAACCCCCCATAGATATAAACACAATAGATTCCAAAACACAGAATCTACCCCACATTCAACGAGACGTTAGCAAAATATAACGTGTTCTTTTTTTTTTATCGAATATATTGGCCGACGTGCTGCACTGTGTGTGTGTGTGTGTGTGTGTGCGTGTGTGTGCGTGTCTATGTCTATCTCTGTCGGTGTCTATTATGTCTATGCCTGCCTGTGTGTGTGTGTGTGTGTGTGTGTGTGTGTGTGTGTGTGTGTGTGTGTGCATGTGACAACATATCGGTGACAGCTGACACATTATCGTTATGAGGAGCAGGTCTCCATATTGTTTTTCTCCCCCTTTCCTAGACAACACCCCCCCATCCCTCCCAACCCAGACAACAGATTTAAAACCAGTTCTGGGTTCCAAACTCCCTCCCTCCCGATAAATAAGATTTGTCGTGAACCAATGAAGATGTTTTTCCGCTCCGAGCCCGGAGATGACAAAAGTTTGGTGACTCCGTCGTTTGGCCTCCCCTACATATTATACTGGAACCCCCTCAGTTAAATTAATCTTTGCATTGTGTGTGGTGGTGGGTCTCTGTATGTATTGACCCGCCACCCACCTCTCCACCTAGGCCACCGCCCTCCAACCCACCCTCACACGCCCCTCCAACGCCACCCCATTCCCCCCAGCTTCGTGGGTTCTCCTGTTGGTGGTTTTGATTCAGCAGTCGTAGTGGAGTTAGGAGGATCTTCTCTCTTCTACTCTCTCTCGCTCACCCCTGCATTCCCTGCTCACCACCCCCTGTTCTCTCTCTCTCCCTCGGTTCTACTCTCCCTCATCGCTCCCCACTTCTCTCTTCTTACTCATTTCTCTCCCATTTTCCTCCTCTTTCTCCCACCCTGCCCTCCCCTCTCTCTCTCTCTTTCTCGCTCCCTTCTCTCTCTCTCTCTCTCTCTCTCTCTCTCTCTCTCTCTCTCTCTCTCTCTCTCTCTCTCTCTCTCTCTCTCTCTCTCTCTCTCTCTCTCTCTCTCTCTCTCTCTCTGTGTCTCTGTATGTCTCTCTCTCTCTCTCTCTCTCTCTCTCTCTCTCTCCTCTCTCTCTCTCTCTCTCTCTCTCTCTCTCTCTCTCTCTCTCTCTCTCTCTCTCTCTCTCTCTCTGTCTCTCTCTGTCTCTCTGTCTCTCTGTCTGTCTTTCTGTCTCTCCCCTGTCCCCCCCTCTCTCCCCCTCTCCAGCAGGATCAAACGGAGGAGGAGCCACATGCAGGGTTGTTTGAAGCGCATGCAGGCTCCACCCCCCGATGGGTGGAGGACTGGCAGATGCTCAAACCACAGCAGCTCCATCTCGTCTGCTGCTTTTTCAACCCCTCCCCCCCACCCCCCCCCCCCACCACCACCACCACCTCCACCACCACCATCAATCGCCACCTCCATCACCACCACCAATCGCCACCATCTCTCTCAGGAGCCCCGGTGCCAGCACCTCCACCTCCTCCACCATGGTCGTCACAAACCTCATCACCGTTATCATCGCCATCACCACCGCCACTATCACCACCACAGTCATCTCCACCACCACCATCACCTCCACGATCTTCATGAGCGCTACCACCACATCACCACCACCACCACCACCACCTCCATCACCACCTCACCACCCAACCTCACACCACCACCATCACCACCACCACCAACACCATCACTATCCCCACTATCATCACACTACCACCACCATCACCACCTACCACCACCACTCACCACCACCACCACCCCACCACACCACCACCACCACCACACCACACACCACCACACCACCACCACCCACCTCCACCACCACCTCCACCACCACCCACCACCACACCCACACCACCACCACTCACCACCACCACCACCACCAACACCACCACCACCACCACCCACACCACCTTCACCACCACCACCACACCATCACCATCACCATCACCACCACCACCACCACCACCTCCACCACCACCTCCACCACCACCACCATCATCACCACCACCACCACCACCACCACCACCACCACCAAAACAGCGTCCAAACAGATTACCCAACAATCTTACAGTGCTACACCTGTTTGTTGACTCTGTGTGTTTCATTACTCCAGCTTGCCAGTCCTACTGTTGGAGTGCCAACAGGGCAGCCCACACCCACCCACCCAACACACACAGCACACACCCACACACACCACACAACACACACACACACACCACAAGCACACACACACACACACGCACCGCACACACACACACCACACACACACATGGCAGCATACTAATAGGCTAGCCTGTACTTTCCTGGGAGGAGAACTAGAGCTCTGACTTACATTGTCACACCGGTCTGGCCTGTGTCTCGCTCGCCTCTCCCTGCCAATCTCTCTCTCCCTCTCTCTCTCTCTCTCTCTCTCTCTCTGTGTGTGTGTGTGTGTGTGTGTGTGTGTGTGTGTGTGTGTGTGTGTGTGTCTGTGTGTCTTGTGTGTGTGTGTGTGTGTGTGTGTGTGTGTGTGTGTGTGTGTGTGTGTGTGTGTGTGTGTGTGTGTGTGTGTGGGGTTCCTTTCAGCATCACTCAATTTTCTATACAGCACTCATATGCTGAGACAAGACTCCCAGAATGTAAGAAATGATAGATCTCTCTCATTCTCTCCCCCTCTCTCTCTCCCTCTCTCCCCCTCTCTCTCTCCCTCTCTCTCTCCATCCCTCTCTCCCTCTCTCTCTCACTCTCTGCCTCGCCCTCACTCTAACTCCAACATTTCTGTTGCTTCTCCTCTACTCAGCCTGTCCATCCATCATGGCCGACTCCAGCGGCCACCCTGGGTATACTACTACAGCTACTCTACAGGGGGACGTGTGTCTGTGTGTGTCTGGTGTGTGTCTGTGTGTGTGTGTGTGTGTGTGTGTGTGTGTGTGTGTGTGTGTGTGTGTGTGTGTGTGTGTGTGTGTGTGTGTGTGTGTGTGTGTGTGTAGAGAAATGGCTGCAGCTTAGTTTCATATTAAAGCAGACAGAGTGGTGTAGCTGTCCACAGCCATCAGCCTCCACCACCCCCAGCACCACCAGCACCACCCCCAGCACCACCAGCACCCACCTATTCAATCTGTAGCTTTATTCATAAAGCTGAAAACACAACCACGAACACACATATGAACGCACAGTACGTTTAGTCCATAGATATCCATATATACAGACAGTCTATACATACACATACATACACATACATACATACATACATACATACATACATACATACATACATACATACATACATACATACATACAATACATACATACATACATACATACATACATACATACATACATACATACATACATACATACATACACATACATACATACATACATACATACATACATACATACATACATACATACATACATACATACATACATACAGTATACATACATACATACATACATACATACATACATACATACATACATACATACATACATACATACATACATACATACATACATACATACAGTACATACATACATACATACAGTACATACATACATACATACATACATACATACATACATACATACATACATACATACATACATACATACATACATACATACATACATACATACATACATACATACATACATACATATACATACATACATACATACATACATACATACATACATACATACATACATACATACATACATACATACATACATACATACATACATACATACATACATACATACATACATACATACATACATACATACATACATACATACATCACATACATACATACATACATACATACATACATACATACATACATACCATACATACATACATACATACATACATACATACATACATACATACATACACCTGCACCCAGTCTTGAACATGACACACATCAGCTGTGCACACTTACCCCTAGGATTAATTCATTTTACATTAATAATTAAGCATACTCGGGGTGTAACAGTACATGACGATACATATACCCATAACAGATAATGCATACATTGCACAAATGTCATCACAGCATCTGTACATTAACACGTAAGAACCCCAAATACATTATCCAAACATTAAACATTATAACACCAAGTTACACAAGTATCTATGTTTGCCACCATATCTATAACACAATATAATGAACCGTAAACATTACATAAATATCAACTTAATCCAATTGTTAAATAACTAATATAAATCTTAGTTTACTATTCAACCAAACAGGTAACAATGAAGTAAAACAATTATAACCCTTAAACATAAATCCGTCCAAACCTAAAGAATTGTTACCACAGAACCCTTTGACCAGCTCCCCCCAGAGGTGCGGTATATGTATAAGCAATCAATATTTTGCTGTTTTAGTCTGCCTGTTTATTATACTATTTTATATTGAAATCCCTGTAATTAAATGTTTGCATTTAAGGGTGTTAAAGGAGGTGAGAGAAAAATTGTGTAAGTCAATAAAAATTACGTACAAACCCGCTCCAAACAATTATACCATAGAACTGAGTAAACCTAAAGATAAAATAATATCCCGAAAAACCCCAAGAGTAGATGCATATTTATAGAAAATATTCTTCAAATTCCAAGGTACCGCCGACGAATTAAATTGGTCCAAAAAATTAAAACGCACTCATACCACCAAAGACTGAAAATAGACCAATACAAAAGGCAACTATGATAGAAAATGAACTTTAAAATTATTTGATATTCATTAAGGAATGAGCAACACATGTTTCACCGTAGAACAAACACCAACCGTTTTCCATATACTAATAATATAAGTAACTCCATCTCTTTGTTAAAACATTAATGCATAATACCGTACTTAGTGTATTGCTAGAGCTGTATTCGTGATATACCCACTAAGTTTTTCAAGCACTTCAAGTGCCATGTGTGCATGGTGTAATTGTTAAGTGTTGACGAGAAGTGTTCAAAATTGTGGTTTGTGTTGTGTTGTGAATAAAGAAAATCAATAAATACAAGTTTTAAATCATCTGTCATGCTTGCCAAGGGTGTATGTCTTTATTCATTTAGCAGCCATCGATCCCCACAGCGATTGAAACAACAATTAGATGTCATTAAAATTAATTTTCAAAACACTGTCAAAGTCATGTTAGGTAATATCTAGAGAATTAGTTGTGTTCTCTTATGTATTTACATGGCACATCCCCAATTAACCCTGGGTTAAGTTTGTATACGATTCTTAAATTAAAATTATGGTTTTAACGACTGGCGCCAACATATGCTGCCAGTCTTTTCACTGTTTTCTTACAATATATTTTTTTACAGTGCAGTTTCAGCATGATTGATAATCATTAAGTATTAGGACTGAAGCCTAGGCACGTGTAGCTATTTTGATTCACGCTTTATGTAGCTCGTTCGCTAAACAGTGACAACAGCTCAACCGAATCTACAATCTTTTCGAACACCAAGACCTCTCACCTATCACTTTGTTCACACTCCAATAAACTCTATTCAAATACACCACAAACCAACTACAAAATATTCGCACCACTTAACCCTCCACACATCCCAGCCACCACTACCAATACGATACCAGTCGTTGTGTTCCACCTATATCAGTAATTCACCAAACACAACACTTACCAAGACGAGAAAGGAGATGCTAACCGACAAAAGACACAGCCAACACCTTGCAAAATGCGAACACGCCAACAAATCAACCCACCCACCGAACCCAAACGCGAAGTGGCGCGCCCCCTACAAGCCCATAAACAATTACAAACAGAAACAATTTACAACTACAGGACATGCCAAGCAAAGAACCTAACACCCATAAAAAGATAGAGTACAATGTACAATAGGATGGCAAGAGGATGCGATGTCTTTCCTAGGACACACACACGCGCACTAACACGCACAGAAAAGTGGGTGGGGCCCGAGCGTCGAGGGCCAGAGCGTCGACACGTGTTGTCTCCGTGTCGTTCCATTCTTTTTCGTGAATGAATATTTTAGTAGTTACCGCGGCGCGTCTCCCTCCCTCCGCTCATAAGTGAATCAGCGGCGCTAATGATTTAATTAATAGCATTGTATCCACAGATGAAACGCCTCTATTTAATCATGAGAATGGAATGGTGAATGGGAGATCAGTCTCTCTCGCTCTCTCTCTCTCTCTCCCTGCCTCTCTCTCTCTCTCCCCCTTGCTTACCCAGACACCCCCAGCCCTGGGACGCCGCCTACTTAATTGCGAGTTAATAAATAAATGTGGCTGAGAGAGAGTCGTCTAGTCTATGGTCCCGGTGGCTCCCCCAGCTCCACGGCTCATATAGAACTAGTTGGCTAAAGCCGGACCGCAAATTCTACCTCACGACTGTCACCTATGGTTACCTGAACCCCGAGGCTACCACCATTCATCCCAGCACAGGAATCTCTCCTCCCAACAGTCAGCACAGGCTGGTGTAGTCAGAGAACAGGTCTCTGGAGCTCGTGTGTAATATTCTCATGACGGACCAGATTATGTCACTTCTGGCCAAGTCGCAGCGTTGCCCACGGTCCATGTTGCTTCTGGCTTGGATATAGTCAGGAGTTCCCAGTAATATTTGCCACCTGCAGCGCACTTCAATTGTCCCCAGCTTCTACGCCCAAACCCACCCTGTCATCTCCCTGATGGATCTGCCCAGCAGCCTTTTGAAGGTGAAATGTAACCGTGAAGAACACGAATATTTGCTACCGCCAGATGCCCTTTATTTAGGGCCCGCTGGATGTCTGAAAATTTTATTTTGGGATGACATGATTTACACATACATAAGCAAATCTCCATGTCCCCCTCTTCTCCTGGTGGTGTGGAGCCCGAATGTACGCTTGCCTACCACAGTGGGATACCGCTCATTAAGACCCCCCCGCCACTCTGGTTGACTAAGCGTGGATGTGCTCAGGTGAGCCCGATGGAGAAGTGTTCCTTTCACTTACACTAATGACTTAAAAAATGTGAGTGCGAGCTTTTGAAGAGAAGCCTCTCTGAGAAATGACTCAGCCTTTGAACAGCTCAAACCGGTGGGTTACTCGCGGGCTGTTGCAGATCTTCCAATAATGCAAACAACAGTATAGGCAGCCAGCATGTTTTCATCTGCCCAAAACCGCCACCATCGATAGATGCGAAAGCAAGCTGTCCCTCTTTGATGTGCTGCCAGAAAGTGTAAAGCCAAGAGAGGGCTAATTTATCCACTTGCATCTTATTCATTTTGTGCAAGGATTCTTTGTTTGCTTTTGCCGTTCGATGCTCATTCGGGGGGATTAAGTCGCATTTATAAGGCTTCACGAGGGCGGTGAGCCAGATTTCGAATGCAACCATATAGCTCACCAGTAGGCTATAATGTCGTGTCACCAATTGTACCACAGAGGTGATATCCTGGTGCGCCAGCCGGTCTAGTGACTTTTCACAGGTGGGTTGCGTGTTGCGTGTGAGGTATGTCCATAGAGTCGATAGGAATGTTCCAGTTGTTGGTGCGTATCAAGTAGAGTTCACAGGGTGAATTTCAGTCGCTGCACCATATGGGCTCGACAGGGGTGTGATTAGTGTAGTGTGCATGTATGTGTATTGTAGTGTGTGTGTAGTGTGCATGTATGTGTAGTGTGTAGTGTAGTGTGTAGTGTAGTGTAGTGCGTGTGTGGTTGTAGTGTGTGTGGTGTGTGTAGTGTGTGGTGTGTGTAGTGTGTGTGGTGTGTGTGTGTGTGTGTGTGTAGTGTAGTGTGTGTGGTGTGTGTGGTGTGTGTGTGTGTGGTGTGTGTGTGTGTATGTGTGTGTGTGGTGTGTGTGTGATTGTGTGGTTAGTGTGAGTGTGTGTGTATGTGTGTGTGGTGTTGGTTGGTGTTGTGTTGTTGTCTTTTATAAAACAACCGCTAAACCCTATCTGTAAAACGAGCCAAATGGTTTCTGTCGTGTTAATTGGTGGTGTTGTGGTGGTTAGTGGTGCCTGGCGTTCTCTCAGCTTGGTTAATTCGTCACCAAGAGAGATTGCCACTCAGTCCCCATACACGAATAGAAGTCACTGTGTATCTAGCGTGTCTGTCTGTCTACAAAGTCACCGTTCGCCATCAGTGGACAGATAGCGTCTATGTGTGAGTTCATAAATGTATGCTTATGCATCATATAAAATTAGAACTCTCCGCGCATTAGCAACATAAGATAAACCCAAACAGATAGCCTGATCGTATGCCAGAAAAGCAGTAAGAGCCCTGCTCACTCCACAATGCTTAATAAACATGTGAACTTAATTGTCTCATGTATATACCACATAGTGGTTTCATTTATTGTCTTTGTACAATGCGTTGAGTTAAGATTAGGTGTATAATTCACTTCATCTGGTGTTATTACCGCAAATATTATACAACTATCTGAAATGGTCAACTCGCTAATACCCGCCATTGCCCTGCAAGCCTGCTCTCATTTATAATATCTAGTTTCATATCTGGTTTAATCTTGTCTGAGCCGGTCTCTTTTATCCAATAGAGAGTTACATGTGATTTAAAGCTCTTAGGCAATGTTAGTCGGTGTATATTGCAATGTGTGAGGTTTGTGCCTGAATGCGACAAAACAGGGTAAACTGCCTATATTTTGCACATAAGATTCTTTAGTTAGTTCTGCATATCATCCTCTTTTTTTGCACACTTTTGCGATGGAGTTTATGATCCAGGAAAATGTATAGATTACCTGTTTCACTTATGTAGCTCTCTTAGTACGTCTTGTTCTGCCAAACTAAAGACAAAAGCACTTATATATTCCAAAGTTTTTTTTCGCATTTAGTGCGGTCCTTCCATGTATTGTTGACTTACACAGCTAACATTTCCTGATGAAAATAAGACAAATCTCTCACATATTGCCATCTGATGTGGAATGGGCTTACACCTGTCTTGCGCTTCACGAGCCTCTTAAGCCAACTTTACCGGCAAGTGCGTCTGATGATTGCGCTCACACCTGGAGTTATCAAACCTTAAAACAGAGCCCACCGCCCTAAATGAGGTTGAGAATTGAAAGGGTTAACTTCGCGCTCATGAGCAGTTGTCGCCCAGCTTTGTAAATCATTCTTTTTTTTGCACATCTCTGGCCTCTAGGTCGTATGAATGGCTTTTCACTCCGATTGTGTATCTAGATATTAGCAACATCCCGCCCAGGGCTGGCAAATGCACGGTGTGGCTTTTTAATCAGAGAGAATGGGAGATGACACTTGTCTGATTGGTTATTGCATCTATTGCCCAGGATACACTATAATTCGATGAACGAGACTAAATTCAGCTCATTTGAACCTTGCGCCCTTCCCTTGCACTAACATTGTCCGAATTAACTGGCATAAGTAGATTTTAGATCATGCCATAAATGCTACTGTTTTGCGCCATTGCCGTTTAGGACCATGCGCTAAGATCATTAAAATTAGCCCAGTATGGTGCAGTCAACAAACTTTGATCCTAGATAATATGAAAGTCTATCTCTATCATCTATATTTATTTAACTTGTGTTAGGTATATATATACTATCTCTATATGAATGAGCCGAGCGTATATGCTATGTCTTAGCAAGTTACACCTGTGCGAGCCAGCTCATAGCGATTGGTAGATCTGCGAGAAATCGTCCCTCAAACATCTGCCACATTAAACATGGACTACGTCCACAAAAAGACATAAAATAAGGTGGCGAAAATTAATACACATTATTAATAAGCCTAAATATGTGTGCAACACTTCTATTTAGTAATTGATCGTCGCTTTGCAAACTGACGCGATCTACAAGTACCCACCCAATGACATTACCTGATTCCTCGCCCTCTGGTGTGCGATACATCATCCTCAACTACTATATATGAAAGATATAAGTGTTGATGTGAAGTATTAACTTCCGTATATAGGACAACCATGAACGCATCTATATATCTATCACATCTACAATATATTTTCTACCTTAATTCCCTCTT
>PIJE02003300.1:8454-29245 GCA_002895965.2 Coryphaenoides rupestris | reverse complement strand
TCTCAACCTTTTTACACCAAGTACCTCCTGAGAAAGTAGTTGGCTCTCCAAGTACCACCATATGACCGATGTTAAAATACAGTCTATTCAGCTGTGCACAGTTCACGCAGGAGGCAAATTTATTCCTAATAACATTATTTATTGTTAACTTTTGTCAGCCACAGCCACAATGTACAAAGGGGTAGCACTAGAACTAGCAAACTCTTCCACACAATTCTCATACAATGCAAGGGGCATTGAGAACATAACTATCATTCTCACACAGCAAGTGAGAAAATTAAGAACAACTGTATTTCAGAAAATGTACTTCATTCAATCTCTCTCTCTCTCTCTCTCTCTCTCTCACACACAGGAAGTGAGATCATTAAGAACACACAATGAATAACAATAATAACAATAACAACTATCATTCTCAAACAGCAAGTGAGAAAATTAAGATTAACAACTGTATTCAACTGTACTTCATTCACACGCACCAACTCTCTCTCATACATACACACACAATTCTCATACAATGCAAGGGGCGTAAGTGAGTATCAGTAAGTGAGAACATAATAACTATCATTCTCACACAGCAAGTGAGAAAATTAAGAACTGTATTTCAGCAAATGTACTTAATTCAAACACACACACTCTCTCTCTCTCTCTCTCCCTCTCTATTTCTCTCACTACACACACACACACACACACACACACACACACACACACACACACACACTCTCACTCACACACACAGCAAGTGAGAACATGAAGAACAGAATAATAACTATCATTCTCACACAGCAAATAAGAACATTATGAACAAAATAACAACTGTACAGTATTTCATTCAAACACACTCACTCACTCTCTCTCTCTCTCTCTCTCTCTCTCTCTCTCTCTCTCTCTCTCTCTCTCTCTCTCTCTCATACACACACACACACACACACACACACACACACACACACACACACACACACAGCATGTTGGTGTCCATTGACAACTCATATAAGCCTAATGGGAAGGTTGCGCCTGTCTCTGTGAACACAGTGTCTTGATGTCTGGGGCAATCGAGGTCAGCTTCAGTCTCAGGTCTGGCTCAGCATCCAGCCTGCTTCTGTATTTGGTTTTGATGACAGCAAGTGAAGAGAAGCCTTTCTCGCACAGATATGTGGTCGCAAAAGGAAGGAGAAAGCGCACAACTTTGTCAGACAGGGCAGGGTATTCTCTGTGTTGCTTTATCCAAAAGTCCAACAAAGACTGCTTTCTGAAAGCAGGCTTCAGTGTTTCGTCACAAGACAACTCTATTAAACTCTCCTGCTCAGCCACAGTTAAGTCCTTTGGCAGTTCAGAGGCTTCCATGCTGAATCCCATCACCTGACTCTGCCCCGCCCAGTTAATCACCTTACTCCTACCATCACCTGAGTCTGCTCTACTCACCTGTTTCCCATTCCCTCATTAGAACAGTATTTAACACCTGCCTTATCCCCTTTGTCTTTGTCAGATTGTTTTTGCAGCGGAGCTTAGTGTACCTGTCACTCTACTTTTCTGACTTGCTTGTATTATTCTCGACTCTGATTCTTGCCTGATCCCTGCTTGTTTTGACACCTGATTATCGGATACCCTGTTTGTGACCTTTGCCTGTTGGACTACCGAGTTTGGATTAAACCCTTTGTGGACTTTGATTGCATATAGTAGTGCTGTGTCGTGCTTTTGGGTTCTACCTGTTCTGGTACCGTTACAAGACGGTCCTATGCTCCGTCGACCGGTCTTGACCCAGTTAGGACCTCGTCACACTGATGAATTATCTAATTAATACGATTATTATTATTAAGATTATTATAACCTTTATAACTATGGATATTATTAGTGATCTATTTACATTTTCCATTGTTTAACTGTTTTGGCCCGTAGCAGCCAATAATGTAATAACTACCGTTAATGTAGGCTAATAACTGCCAATAACGTAATCATTTTGCAATTGTTATTGTAATAAAAGTCAATTATGTAATAACTGGCCAATAATGTAATACACTTTCTAAACCAATAACGTAATAACCTTTTGCGCCTGACTGAAACGTTTAAACGGCCCTATCTCGACTCATAGAGAGACAGGGTTTGGACTGGGACCTTCCAAGCCTGAGTTATCGAACACAGATGGCCCAATGCATTCTCTACACTAGTGTGGAGCCTCTTCTCTATTCATTCTCTATTGGTGGGACTTTGGACACCCAGGGGTGGAGTGGGATGCCCGCAGTCCACTTTGTCATATGTTTTTATTATCATCATTTTCAAATAACAATGATTTTCCTTATAAAAAAACAAGATTTTGTCTTCAAAAATTTACAGTTAAAATATACAAGTATGAAGGCATGGTAAGATACGATATTCGACGGCGAAAACAATTTGGCATGACATTAAGAATATTGCACATGATGAGAGGAGATGAGAGGTAGTGTTTATAGATAGCATGATAATAATAATAATAATAATAATAATAATAATAATAATAATAATATGGCACATGATAGAGTATTGCACATGATGTTGGAAGTAATAATAATAATATTGCACGTAAAACGTAGAGCTGGGGAAAGTGCACATGATGTAGAGGGATAATATTGCACATTATATTGCTGTGTTCATTGTCTTGTAGGGGGAGTTATAGGGAGGAGTTATAGAGTTTGATGGCCACAGGCAGAAAGGACCTCCTGTGGTGTTCTGTGGTGCACCTCGGTAATCTCAGTCTACGGCTGAAGGTGCTCTGGTATGACTCCAGTGTGGCGTGCAGGGGATGGGAGGCGTTGTCCATAATACTGAGTAGTTTACTCAGCATCCTCCTCTCCGAGACCTCCACCAAAGACTCCAATTCCACTCCCAGGACAGAACCCGCTTTCCTGATGAGCTTATTGAGTCTGTTGGCGTCGGCTGCCTTCACCCTGCTGCCCCAGCACACAACAGCGTAGAAGATGACGCTGGTTTTCCATATTGTTTTATTGTACTGTATCGCTATGTAACCTGGCACAAGAATTTCCTTCGGGATCAATAAAGTTCTATTCTATTCTATAAGGAAAAAGATATTTAGGAAAAGTCATGGAGACATTTTCTTTTCCATTTTTATTGTATTTTATTTTTGTATGTTTTATTTATATATATATATATATATTTTTTTTTTGTTGTTTTTTTGTTGACTTACTACCTGTATATTTTATAAGTATACTTACTGACCTTTTTATTTACTACTCACTTTGGCAATGTAAATGTACGTTTCCCATACCAATAAAGCTCTTTAAATTGAATTGAATTTAATTTAATTGAGTGGGGGCCTTTATTTGAACAGAGAAACCCAAACGACGCTTCTAGTCTTAATATGATCATTTAATGTCATAGTATATAGTCCATGAGCCAGGACACCAAATTTGGGCCACCGGTACCATCTGGGGGGACAAAGTCTCAGTGATTTTTGACAAGGTATACACCCCTAGTATATAGCCTTGCAGCAGTGGGAGCTAAATGTGTGCTATCACTCAATTTATAACCCCATGCCAAAACATACCTTTCAAAACGATACATAGAACAGAATAAAGCATTTGTCTTCAAACTGATGGTTCTCTCTTATTATTGACCATTTATCTTTGAGACTTGGTAAAAATATAGCTTAGATTATATATTTTTTAGAGAAGTTGTTAAAATCAGCATCTTTACAAATCGTATCTATTAATAGCAGCGACAACACAGTTACTACCCAATACATAAGATGCATTTCTGTTTTCATGAAAGATAAAACAGTTTCCCCTGTACATCCACAACAATCCTGGGTATGGCTCTGAGGGAACGCAGTCAGAGTAGCAGAATAGATGATGTGTTCGACACATACAAGAAGAACTATCAAGAATAGTGAAAGATCTCTACGGGGTGAAGAGACTGGTCATGAGTTGCAAGGTATCACAGGCACACAGATGGTGAGGCAGTGGAGGAGCTTCCTGACTAGGGCTGGGTATCGAAATTCGGTACTTTTTTGGTACCGACCGAATCACTGCGGTATTACCGAGCACCGGCAGAGGTCAGAACATTCGGTGCCAAACTTCGGTACCTTTTTTTTTTTCCTCGTCTCTCATCCAATCACTATATTTGTTCTAAAATCTAACGCGACTGCTGGTTTAGGTGGCGGTATGCACCTTAAAGTTGTTTGCGATCCGCCAGTGAAGTGACTGCTGGTTGGATGGAAAAAGAAACGCGTCCTTGCGTTACTACGTCACTACGCATGTAAACACCGAGCCATGTGGATGTCCGCATTTGCGGAGAGTGGAAAAATGTCCAAACCACGGTCCAAGGTCTGGTTACATTTTGTAAAAAGTAGGGACGGTGCAAAATGCAATATTTGTGATCAGACCATAGCTGGCGCAGGTGGCAACACTTCTAATTTAATGGAGCATTTAATCTCACACGTCATTAACCTGAGACAAGAGAGCTGCACTGTGTTTGACTGCAAACACCGACTACTGACGTTACTACTAGTGGTAACGTTAACGATAACGGGGAACAGACTTCCTCAACATGGATAGAGTAAGTTAAAAATGTGGACATTTTAAACTTAAAATGCATCAATCTGGTGCAATTTGAGAGCTTCTTTCTCTGTGTGTGAAAATGTTAGACATTTTCAAGTTAAAACTATAAGACAATCTGGTGAATTTAGAGGGGGGTGGGATCATTAAAGCTCAGTTTTCATTCTGTTGTGGGCCGCCACAAATAAATCAATGTATGGGAAACACGGCCTAGTTTACAAATTGTCTCAGTGAAAAAGGAGCAATAAATATTTCATACTTGAAATTAATGACACTTGGACTCTTTCTATTTGGAAAAACTAATGTAAAAAGACTTGTATTACAGTAAAAACATGTTCCGGCCATTGCATTATGAAATGTGCTTTTATTTACACATAGGTATGGGCGTAGAATTTAGTGGGAACGCTGGGGACACGTCCCGACTCCCCACCAATGTCCAGCGCGATATCCACCCCCCCCCTCCCAGATCAGAACCGCAAATTAACGGAGCACCCCCCCCCCAAGAGACGCTGACTCGGAGCCCGACGCGCGCCTCACGGTAGCGTAATTGCGCATCCTTGGCACAATATCTGTGATGTCCCCACCAATGTCCTCAACAACCATACGTCCTTGCACATAGGTATCGAAAAAAGTATCGTTTTGGCACCGGTATCGAAACTCAGGTACCGGTACCGGTATCGAAAAATTTGAAACGATACCCAGGCCTATTCCTGACCAAAGTCAATAACAAAACTAATCTCATTAGCTTCATAGTCCATGAATGGAGGAAGCCAGAGTACAGAGCAAAGCTACAGGAGAAGATTCTATGTGCAACTGTGAATGACAAATGTTACAGAATCACATCTCACGACAGTGAGGAGGTGTCAACTCTTCAATGTCAACAAGAAGAAGCAGATGGCCAACTACTTCTCCATGCTGCCCATGCCACAAGAGAGGGATACCAATCTGTAGTTATCTGCTCAGAAGACACAGATGTCTTTATCATGTCTTTAGCGTTCTGTGACAAGATTGAGGCCCCAAGTGTGGCACAAGAACCCGTACAAGGCTTGTAGACATCAGGAATGTTGGTGCCATTGTTGGCATGGAGGTTTGTAGGGCTCTCATTGGATTGCACGCATATACACGATGTGACACTAAGTGCTTTTGCAGGCAAAGGGAAGACAAGTGCCCTAAAACCTCTGATTAACAACAGGGAAACTCAAGACACATTCTTAAAGTTGGGTCAGGAATGGGACCTCTCCCCAGAACTAACTGACAAACTAGAGGCATTTACATGTCTCCTCCATGCCCCAAAAGCATCGACCACCAAGGTCAATGAGCTCAGATACCTTTTCTGTGCCAAAAAAGGTGAAATTGAAAGTCATCAACTCCCACCATGCAAAGACAGCTTAACACAACATGCACTGCGAGCCAACTACCAGGCTGGTATATGGAGAAGATGTTTGGAGAAGGACCCACAAGTGCCAAGCCCTGTTGGCAGAGGATGGAAGATGGAGAAAGAAGAGGAAGCTGAACAGTTGGTGGTGCACTGGATGGAAGGCCAGCCAGCACCTGAAGCTGTCTTGGATCTACTGGCCTGTAACTGTACAAAACATTGTTCACTCCCAAGATGTATGTGTCTTGCAAATGGCCTCAGGTGAACGGACAGAATGTGAGAACCAGGCATCTACCTGGAAAGTTCAGATGAAGACGTGGACGACATGGAGAATTATTAGGATTATTAAGTCATAAACGTATGGACAACATATGTAAACCAGTCTTTGATTAAATATTTTCACTTTACAATCAGTTTCTTTATTGACATTTCCCAAATAAACAAAATGGAATGATTTAATTTACTGAAATTAGGCCTTGTATTGTGAGTGCCACCAATGACAGTTTTCAAAATACATTTTTATACCAACTTTTAATCAAAAGTGCTTGAACTCAGCTATAATTGTGACAAATTTCAATGTTGAGGGATCATTGATGACAAAATACCACTAGGTTGAGTGTACATCTATGTTGTCCTTTACAATGGCCGATTTTCATGTTTTTTTTAGGGTAGTGATATAAAATGCATGATAGCACACATTTAGCTACCACTGGTGCAAGGCTATCACATGTTGTCTAACTCTAGAGATGTATACCTTACCAAAAATCACTATGAGCATGTGTCCCCCCAGATGGTACCGACCAAGCCTACTGGCTCACGGACGAACAGTAACCGTTGTGATCCACACTCCAATCCAGAACAATCCGACCGCCGTTAAACAACAAAAGAAGAAGCAAACACGACAAAACGTCAAAGCTGTGCCTCGGGCTGGGCAGGCGAGGGAGCATCTAACACCCCTCTATTAGACACGAGAATGGAACAATCCGTTGGCTGTGACGTAGTGATGGGAATTACAGCCGGACCTTATGGCTCCGTTCCTTTCTGAGAGACGTTCAAAAGAGCCGGGGGTTTTTTTAGGGGGCGGGGTTACTAGGTTTATCTGCGAAATAATCACCAGGATAATGTTTGACTGTATTAAAGGATAATGATTGACTGTATTAAAGGATAATGATTGACTGTATTAAAGGATAATGTTTGACTGTATTAAAGGATAATGATTGACTGTATTAAAGGATAATGATTGACTGTATTAAAGGATAATGATTGACTGTATTAAAGGATAATGTTTGACTGTATTAAAGGATAATGATTGACTGTATCGCCAGACCTTAATGTCAATGATCTGCATTGTAAACATGACACAAGGTGGCGCCATATCCATGTCATTCATGTCAGTGAATGTACTACTTTGAATGTACCCTCTCTGTATGTGTTGTGTAAATAAAGTTTGAGTAGCCTTGAATGCAATTCATGCAACTCTTAATATTAGAACACTTTTTATTGCCACAATAAAAAAACAAGGATAATAAACTTTTGTGTAAAACAAATTTTAGTGCAAATCAAACAACAAAACCAAAAACATTTCACCAGAGTTAATTTTTAAGAATAAATTGTAAAACTACTTCTGAACAATATTTCAAGTATTATAAAGTATTATAAAAGTATTATAAAAAAGTAAAATGAAATAGAGAAAGATCCCTGAGCTGCTTTGACAAAAACAGGAGATGAGCTCCTGGCCTATGAGCCACATCGGCTCAACAAGGCTTACTTACTTGTAAACAATAACATAATAACACAATAAAAAATAAGCTTTCTCACTGTTCACGTAAAGGGGAGTGGATTTAGGGCAGCCAGTGAACAAACGATAAAAAGAACGGCTCTCACCAAGTACGACTCGGTTCCCTTCGTTCGTACCAAAGAGCCGTTCAGAAGAATCGGATCGTTCGCGCATGTAACATCACTACTGTGACGCGTAATACGTCATTTGACGTCGAAAAGTTGCGCGTTAACATTGACACGTCGTTTGTCGTTCCATACACAGTGTTGCCAACTTAGCGACTTTGTCGCTATATTTAGCGAGTATTCAGACAAATCTAGCGACATTTTCTGGTGTTATTGGAGACTTTTGGCGACTGACGCAGTCGCAGATCTATGGGTGGGCCTGGGTGGGCCTGGGTGGGCCCAGGCCCGCCCAGATTGACAGCTTGCCCACCCATTCAGATTCATAATTACCTTAAATGTGAATTGTTTTGTCTTGGGGAATCGTTAGAATTATGTATTAATAATCTAAAAAAGTGTGGAGATGCCATTGAAACCAACTGGAGACAACGCTGGATGTGATTGTTTGTCTCCATCGGCCCGTTGCTATGTTCGTTAGGGACTTTAAGCATCGACGGCTGCAGAGACGACTACGGTGACTGGAAATAAATCGGTGCTCTTCTGCGCCTGCGAGAACTTGACTCGCTCCCCTCTGCCGCCGTAGCCTGTTGATCTACGGGGAAAATACACCTTTCACGTAGTCACTACAACCTGTGTTTTAGATGAGTGAATTTTCCTTTTTTATTGTGTTTTGAAATAAAACTTGTTTTACAATAGATAATGACACTATACTTTCAATGATTTCAGAGCAAGACACTGGCTAATTTAATCTATTTTCCCATTTTTCCGATGCCATGTCATCTGCTCATCTGTCCTCTTGCTCCTCGAGACGAACTGAATTCTGATTCTGAAGAGTTGTTGCTTAGTGACTTTGATTTCCGCGGTTATGGCGACAACACAGATTTATTTCCGGTCCCCGTAGCCGTGCTTCCTTGCGCGCCAATTCTGTCAGAGTTTCATATACAGTAGCAGCCTAGTATGAGCCAACTATGGCTAAACAGCTATTATTGACCCGTTTTCTTAAAAAAACACATCTGGAAGTGGAAGATGAAAAAGGTTTGGACCAGGACTTGTCCAATGAGGAGGAATCGCACTCGCAGGATCGTCGTGAGACGTTTGCTGGCCCTGGCAATGAAGGAGAAACGGCCACAGCAACAACATCCCGTGAGTGTCATGCTAGCCTGCGTGCTAACGTGGACATGCGGGCTCCACAGCCCCCTCCACTCCTGAAGGGACCTTCACTGCCACCGACTTCTGAACTAACCGGTACACCTTCGGATCTCTCAGCCATGATGGAGGAACCAGCCACTCAACCATAGCTGGTAATATTCCCGACTACTGTCATAGATAGGAAATTGCGCTCCTTCAACAGCAATTGGTACAAGTTCAAATGGATTGAATATAGTAAAGCAAGAGACGCCATTTATTGTAAAGCATGTAGACATTTCCCAGAGATGCACACCGAGTTCACTTTTATAAGAGATGGCTAAAAAAATTGGAAACGTCTCCGGCAGGCATGTGAGAAACATGAGTCTAGCAAGCCGCATGCTATTGCGCTTACGAAGTTGGAGGCGTACAGGCAAAGCCATGGACCGCAAAGCCGCGGTGGGACAGTGTTAAATCAACTGCACGGTAATTCCATTTCATTTGTAGAGCGAAACCGGCAACACGTTAAAGTTGTGTTGGACATTGCTATGTTGTGTGCCAAGCTTGAAATTCCACTTAGAGGCCACAGAGAAACGGAGAAAGCGCTCAATAAAGGGAATTTCTTGGAGCTATTCAAGTTCATGTCAAAGTATGATCCAGAAATTGAAAATAGACTGAAGGAACTCCCACAAAATGCCACACTCATGAGCCACCAAATTCAGGACGAGCTGCTTGAGGCTGCAGCCTCACTGCTACTACATGAACAATCCGCATATTTTGCAATACTGACGAGTACGGACAAGTATAAAGATATAGCAAAATGAGAGCTAGTTGCGGTCTGCATCCGTTTCATTCATGGGGGGGGTAATCAAAGAACGAGCAGTAGGCTTTGTTGAAACTGCAGAATTGTCTGCTCAAGCAATATCACAAAAGATCCTCGAGGTCCTTGAACCACTCGGATTGGATCCTTCTCGCTGCGTCGGGTTCTGTTTCGATGGTGCATCGGTCATGTCAGGGCACAAGGGAGGGGTTCAGGTTCTCCTGAAAGAAACATTTCCAAAAGCGTGTATGTACACTGCAATTCTCACCGGCTTATCTTAGTGCTTTGCACTGCTGTAAAGGTGTCTGGGCATGTTAGCACTTGTTTTGACACTGTGAACTATATACACAACTTCTTCACTGGGGCCCAGAGGCACGCTCGGTTCATAGTGCTAAAAAGGAAATGCACCCAAACCGTCAGTGTATGGAGCTGGAACGATCGTGCGAGACGAGATGGAGCTCAAAATCAGGGTCGGTGCATAAAATATTAGACTTGCTAGATGTATTACTGGAGGCGCTAGCTGAATACGCCGAATCAAGTGGACAAACTAAAATGGACGCAGAACAGCTATTACAACAGATACAAACAAAAAAATTCCTTTTCATGCTTGTTACATTTTGCAAACTTTTTGAGAACACTGATTTTGCCACGAAGGGGTTGCAGAGCTCAACACTGTGTGTAACAGACATCTCTTTGATTGAAACACTGAAAGCTACTTATGCGACTTTCCGGGATGATTCAAATGGTGACTTTGACTCTGTGCTCAGATTGACGGAGGAGTTGATGGAAAAGCATGAGATAGTATGCTGGGACATCACTGCCTCTCGTTTGCGAAAGCTGCCTACAAACTTCCATTACTCTGTCGTCACCACAACCCTGGGGAAAACATCCGCTATCAAAAGTAATGACGATTTAAGGGCACTGTGGAACTGTGTTCTAGACAGGCAGATAGCCGAATTGAACTGCGGATTTAAACAGGACACTTATGGCATCATGCAAGCTTCGGCTTCCTTCTTACCGGGATCCGCCACTTTTGGCATGAAAAACCTGTTGAAAACGCCATGCAATTTATATGGCATTGCAATCAGTGATGCTGAATTGACAGAGGACAGAACTTCCCTTCACTAATCGAAGTACTCGATAGCTGCCCTGAAGACATCTTCCCCAATATTAACTGTCTATTAAAACCCATCATAACACTCCCATTAACGTCCTGCAGTGTTGAGAGACTTTTCTCCGCAACAAACCGGATCAAGACACGCCTGAGATCATCGATGTTGACTGGACGCTTGAACAATTTTACACTTCTGTCTTTTGAAAGAGAACTCACAGACACGTTGGACTATGACGAAATTATCAACCTCTTCAATTCAAAGCCCAGATGACTCCGCCTTGTGTAGAACCGAATCAACCGATACGGGTACATTTTTATAGTATAAGCCCTTTTGGGTTTCTTGCCTACCTTGCACCTCTCTTTTTGTTGTTATTTTCTTTATCTCTTTGCTTTTTTGTCTAATCATTGTGCAAAATCAAAATCAAATCAAATCAAATAAATTGTTGGGGTCCCCACTCCCACATTGTATTGTAAATGTCTAAGCCTGTTGAAGAAAACGTGCGGTGATGAGCTTCACATCCGCCACTGCTCTGACGTGAAAGCACGTATCGTTCTTACTCTTGTCAACGAGCAGCGGGCGGGTGCTGCCGTGGGCCCCTCCCCCGTCCTAAAGCACTGACAGGCGGCCCAGTCGTGACCTCGCGCAGCAGTCCCTACCAGTTGCAGTCAGCGCACGAGTTGTTCACCCACCCCTCCGCGTCCACACTGCAAATGAATCGCGCATGCGCGAAGCCGCCGCTGGCTGTTCAGGGCGGGATGTAAATGTAATAAATAAAAAATATACATTAAAAAAACAAAAAAACAACAACTAAGTAACTCCGAGTGTCTCTTTTGCCGGTCCCAAGCCCGGGTAAAGGAGGAGGGTTGGAATTGTGACATTAAAAAAAACAAGAATCGACAGAATAAAGTTCATTTGTAGTTCTAAACATATTAGCGTGTTTTTTTACTCACTTGTCTCTCCTACAGCGTCCATTAAATGCGCAGCACATTGGCAATTATGCAAATTAGGCGATGACGTAATTTAGCGTAGCCACTTTTAGGACAGCCAATAGCTACTCTCCTTATTGGGGAGTTGGCAACACTGTCCATACATGGAGGTTCACTTCCTGCCACCACCACGGAACAACCTCCATTCCACACTGTCTTGGGCGGAACGTGGCCTCGGAATGGCGACCATACGGTCAGTTTGCTGTTTGCTACCCCACTGTTGCCTAGCAAACAGCTCACAACACAATACGCACTCACAAACACAAAAGAAAGAACTAAATTGCACTGATTATATACCGTATACCGTTAGTATACCGATTGTTAGTTCATTAGCGATGGGATGTAATCTCCCTTCGGGCAATAATATCACTGCCTGACTATTGTTTTTATAAAACGGTCAATATTTTTGAACATTACGTCATCATTCCATAGCCTCTTCCATGATCTCTGCTAACCCCAGCACTAACTTCCGTCTTTGTATGTCTTGGCGCTATTGATAGTACTGAACATTGTTTATCTGTACTTAGATGTTGCTAATGTGCTCAGAATGACACGTCTGCTCTTATCCTAGCTGGTATGCAGGCAACTTCGCAATTATGAAACTCGTTCTATTAGCCTCATAAGTATGAATGCTCAAAAACGTAAACGTATTAAGAGCTAAGTGTTACTGCTAGTGCTAGTCCTGGTGCTAAGTGCTCGTGTTACTGCTGGAGCTAGCGCTGGTAGCAGTGTTGGTGTTGGTGTTGGTGCTAGTGCTGGTGTTGGTACTGATGTGACGTTCGCGAACGATCCGATTCTTCTGAACGGCTCTTTGGAACGAACGAAGGGAACCGAGTCGTACTTGGTGAGAGCCGTTCTTTTTATCGTTCGTTCACTGGCTGCCCCTAAATCCACTCCCCTTGACGTGAACACTGAGAAAGCTTGAATTTGTTCCCCAAGCTATTCCGTGAAGACCCGCCCCCTACTCTGAGTCAGGTCACAACAAGTTAAAGTGGTTCAGGTAGACAACGTGTTTTTCGGGTGAAGAAATTAGCCAAACGCGAAAACGCAGCAGCATTTGGATGCACTTCAACCAAAACATAAGCAAATAAATAAGTGTTCTAATATTAGGAGTTGCATGAATTGCATTCAAGGCAAGGCAACTTTATTGACATAACACATACAGAGAGTACTTCAAAGTAGTACATTCACTGACATGAATGACATGGATATGGCGCCACCTTGTGTCATGTTTACAATGCAGATCATTGACATTAAGGTCTGGCAATACAGTCAGTCAATCATTATCCTTTAATAGTCAATCATTATAATAATAATAATAATTCAAATTTATTGAGCGCATTTCTAGAACCCAAAGCGCTGTACATAGGAGGATCAGTTAAAAACGAACAAACAAAAAAACAATAAAAATGTTTAACAGGTCTAAAGAGGTGTGTTTTGAGGAGAGCTTTGAAGGACTTGAGTGACTCTGCCTCTTTGATGGGGTCTGGGAGTGAGTTCCACAGCTGTGGAGCAGCACAACTGAATGCCCTGGCTCCCATGGTTTTAAGTCTGCAGCGTGGCTGCTGCAGAGAGATGGAGGAGCGGAGTGTACGTGTTGGGCAGGACAGTTTGATAAGGTCAGAGAGGTAGGATGGGCCAGTGGCATGGATGGCTTGGTAGGTGTGGGTTAGAACTTTAAAGTCAATGCGTGAGCTGACAGGGAGCCAGTGTAGGCTGAATAACACTGGAGTGATGTGCTCACGGCGGGAGGTGTGGGTGAGAACACGAGCAGCACAATTTTGGACATACTGCAGCCGGTTTATGCATTTTGCAGATGCCCCCCACCAGGAGGGCATTGCAATAGTCCAGGCGGGATGAAACAAAGGCATGAATGAGGCGTTCAGCAGTTGTTTGGGAGAGCAGAGGTCGGATCTTTGCCAGGTTCCTGAGATGGAAAAATGAATCAATCATCATTGATTATCCTCAATCATCATTATCCTGGTGATTATTTTGCAGATAAACCTAGTAACCCCGCCCCCTAAAAAAAACGGTGAACGGCTCTTTTGAACGGCTCTCAGAAAGGAACGGAGCCATAAGATCCGGCTCCCTTCAAAGAGCCGTAATTCCCATCACTAGGTGTTAGTGCTAGTGTTGTGTTGACTGTCTGAGAAGGTATTCTGTGAATGTCAGCATATAACTAGAAAATGCAATTTCTGAAGAAATTGCGGTGTGAATGCTGTGTGTTGCTATTTGGAGCCCCTGGAACGCTTTTGCTGCAGCAGGGGTCCAAGAGTTGAAAAGCTTAAAAGTCAACATTTATGAGCCTCGAAGTGACAGGAGTCCCCACCTTATTAGCTCATTAAATTACATGACAATGACTCAGCAGTTTTTGTCCACGCTTGTTATGTGTGGACACCTTCACAAACACGTGTGTTTGGGGCCGCGATGGGGCCGCCATAGCCACGCCCCTTCTGTGCGCGCGACGAGGGGGCGTGGCTATAGCGTCACCGCCATAGCCACGCCCCTTCTGTAACAAGCGGGGCAAAAACTGCTTAGTCATTGTCATGTAATTTAATGAGCTAATAAGGTGGGGACTCCTGTCACTTCGAGGCTCATAAATTAAAAAGTATAAGTCCCTTTGTTTCCATAGTTACATATATGTGACCGGCACGAGTGTATCTACGTTTTGATGTATAGATTACGTATGTGGAGTTATTATTGTGGGCGGGATGGCAGTTTTAAAAATATATATATATATATATTTTGTTTTTCGTCTGCTCTACACTCTAACGTGACGTCACCCGCTCTAACCCGACCCAATACACACCCATGTTAAAGTGTCTGAGGAGCTGAAAAATGTATTAAGTTTGAACTGTAATTGTGTAAAAAGTATGAATGTTATGAAAATTTTGAAATCATGTGTGAATTCATCCAAGTGTCTTGAACGTTTTAATGTTTGAATGGAGTTTCTACCTGAATGTATGAATGAATGGGAAGAGGTTGAATATGAGTGGGTTTGGAAACATTTTGAACATTCTCCCCCATTCATTTCAATGGGGAAAATTTGACGGAAAATGTTGAATATTTCGGAAAGTATGAAGGGTATCAATAAGAAAAGTCATTGCAATCGATTCCTTTGAATGGAGTTTCTACATTGAAAACTGTGGAAGGAGTAGGCCGGCAAAAAACAGGGTGGAATAATAAAAAAAAATTCTGCAAATAACATATGTTGTGAATGCTTTCATTTTATTTTTATTTTACACAATTTATATTCATAGTTCCATTTCTATTTTGTTAGTTCTATTTCTATTTTGTATTCTTTTATAATTGCTGTCGGGCGTTTTGCACAAAAGGTTTTTCACTCACTGCTTATACTCACGCGTAAACTGTGAAGTGACAATAAAAATACTTGAACTTGATGCTACTTCATTAAGCCTAACCGAATGATTTAAACAACAGCTTGAAATGATTCCATCCCACGCATTTTTTGCCAAATATGTGGTTGATAGTGCGATTAAGACGTATACATGTCTACATAGTGTGACTAAGATTGTAATACGTCTTAGTCCAATTATTGCTTATTCCAACGCCCGCGGGCCGTGTCTGGCCCGGCACCTCATTTTATGTGGCCCGTGAGAGCTTGCAAAGAATATAATTAGCTTATCAGAGAAATCAGGCCAGACTAGAATAGTGAAAATAATATATACACTTCGTGGTATCAATCCTCATAGGGCAGACGGTGCGTGATGGTGGTGATCACCATGATGGTCACAATTCATTGTAGTTATGCAGCTGGTGCAAGAAAATATATCCATAATAATGTGGCAGTAATCTACCCAAAACGCCTCTGATTTACCACCAAGAAAGGAGAACATAAATACGTATTTCAGAAGAAGGCACAAGACGTCTAACCTTCGCCTAATCAGGTATATCTGATGATTTTTTTTTTCTTTACAAAAAACAATATTGTGCCAAGCCTACAACTGGTGGAAGATCCATGATAGGTTGGGATGGTGCATTCCATTTTTACCCCCCCTCCCACTTTCCCCCCCGCTTTCCAAGTGGCCTCCGTCTGAGTATCCTGTTGCATAATACCAAGTGCTGAGGGTAAAGGCTGATCCATACTCCACCTAGGGCTGCGAGAACAATATGACGTCATTTTGTTCTCGCAGCCCTAGGTCAGGAGTTCTCGCAGCTTGTTCTCGACACATCATCCGGGCCGAACTTTGTTCTCGCGTGTCGTGTCCGAGAACTATTGTGTGATTGGTCAATTTGAAGTGGGCGTGGTTAATGCGCTTTCCGCCGGTGTGGAAGTTTGCTGCTGTGGGCGAGTTGAGTTCTGCACTTGAGTTGAAATGTCCAGGGCATGAAATGTCCAGGGCTGCGAGAACTTTGTTCTTGTTCTCGCAGCCCTGGGTGCTGTTATAGTTATAGAATGCCTAAATGGCATAGATTACTATGTTGACTGAATCAAAAGATATATCACTTCATTTACACTTTAAGCCTAAAATCCGTACACACAAGTACAAAAAAATCAGCTATTGTTGCAGTGCAGCTGTTGTGTGTAGAATAGTGCTTATTTTATTTGATAGCCAATGCATTAATCATTGACTTGATGTGAAAGTGTCTTAATCAGGCAGAATGGCTAAAATAAAGTACTTTCAAGTGACTTTTTTTATGATAACTTCCATACTCCGCGAGACGCAAGAACAAAGTTCTCGCACCTAGGGCCCCGCCCACAAAATGACGTCATTTTGTTCTCGCAGACCTAGGTCAGGTGTTCTCGCAAGTTGTTCTCGACACATCAGCTGAGCCGAACTTTGTTCTCACGTCGTGTCCGAGAACTATTGTGTGATTGGTCAATTTTGGAAGCGGGCATGGTTAAAAACGCCGGCGCGGAAGTTTGTACAGAAATGGATAGTTTTGAGGATCAGCTGGCCGAGGCCGTGAGAAAGTACACAACATCTATATAACACGTTCTGTCATAATTATAAAGACATGTATTTTTTTTCTCTTTCTGATTCCCACAATGCTTTGCGCGTGTGATGTGTGCTGCTGTGGGCGGGGCCTTTGAGGACTTCCCAGGAGTTCTGCACTTGAGTTCTCGCGGAGTATGAAATGTCCAGGGCGGCGAGAACTTTGTTCTTGTTCTCGCAGTCCTAGGTGCGAGAACAAAGTTCTCGCGTCTCGCGGAGATGCTTGATGACTACAGGCCCTGTTAATGGTTTGCCAACTTTTATTTCCTGTGTAGGTTTGCAGAACTGCTGATTTTGTTTTTTTATGCTAAATCGGGTGAGTTCACATTTGTATTTATAATATTATACATTATATAAACTATAGCTTATATTATATAAATTATAGCTTATTATATATTGTACAGTATCAACTCGGACAGACTACAAGCCAAGCAGAGCTTCCCCACACACAGGCCGCTCTGACAAGTCTGACCCAATGCGTTGCTTTCACCTCTTTAGCTCCCATTTCCGTTTGCATTTGAATGGCTTCCAAAATAAAGCTCCTAACAAAAGGTTCTGTTATTTTCCCACTTTGGGCAGCGCTGTCCCAGGAAAGAGTGGAGGTGCGGGAGGGACAGGACATCCTGCTGCCCTGTCACTATGAGAAAAAGGACAGACCCGTGACGCCGGACGTGTTCTGGCGAGACAAGCTTGAGGCCCACCTCTATGACATCATTGCGGGGAAGGCAGATTTAGGGTCGCAGGACAGGCGTTTCCACAACCGCACCGAAAGCTTCCCGGAGAACTACGGTCGCGGAAACTACTCCGTGCTGCTGCGCAGGGCCACGCCAGGCGACAGCGGCCTCTACACCTGTTACCTCCCCTCGCTGCGCATCCAGCAGGTTGTTGAGCTACAGGTCACCATCGGTAGGTTGCTGAGAACCTGACCATTACCGTGGCAATGGTGTTGTCTGTTGTCCATAGCACCGTAGTGTACATAGAAAATATAGACTGTCAATGTAAAATGTATACAAAACATGTCAATATAAAACATGTATATACAAAACATGGAAATATAGAACACATCAAACGTGTATACAAAACATGATGCAAATATAAAACAAACACTTTCAGTATATATGTAAATATAAGCAGTACTCTGTTACATTATAATATACACAAAACATATATGAAGAAGTACTCTGTTACATTATAATGTACACAACACATGTATGAAGCAGTACCCATCCTCCAGATCCTGAGCTGGATTTTACCTTCCTCCCAACTCACTCATGTCACTCCTTTTCCATGCCTCCTGCAAAATCCACTCCATGTTTTACCATTGTTCTGCTCTCTGCCAACTGACACACCGGAGACTCATCGACTGATTGTAGCAAACAGTATTTAAGCCCCTGTGTAAACCACGTGTTGCTGAATTACATTGCCATCCATGCCATGTTTTGATTATATACCTTGCTCTACCATTATTCAGTGGAAGAACTTTGTTTTTGGTTTTTGAACATTCTCCGTTTTTAAGAACATTGCGTGAAAGAAGATGCAATTAAACTATTTTTCTAGCTTTTTTCATATCGCCTGCTTTTGAGTCCTACCCTACCGCTTCTCTCTGCCCTCACCTCCTCCAAGTGCTCCTTTCTCTGGACTAGCAAAGCTGAGAAGGCCTTCTCGACACTCAAGTCAAGTTTTACTACGGCTCCAGTTGTGACGGTTCCCATTTCCTCAGCTCAGTTCGTGCTGGAGGTTGATGCTTCAGACACAGGGGTGAGCGCTGTCCTGTCCCATCTTCCCAGATCTTCCCAGGATAACAAGGTGCATCCATGTGCTTTTTTCCCCACTGTTTAATGGCTTCCGAGCAAAACTAAGGTATTGGGACCTGGAGTTGCTCACCCTGGAAGAATTGAGGCATTGGTTAGAGGGAACGGAGATGCCATTCATTGTGTGGACTGACCACAAGAACCTAGAGTATATTAAGTCAGCCAAGCAGCCAACCAAGACAGTTTGCGCCCGATCAACCGCAGGACCTGGATGAAACCATCCTCCCCTCCCATTGTCTCGTGACAGCTGCCCGACTCAACATAGAAGCCACCGTCCAGGAAGTGGACCAGGTGATGGACCCTCAGAATGTTTGTTTGTGCCTCTCTGTACTCACCTGCAGGTGTTGGAATGGGGACACAGCTCCAAGCTTTCCTGCCGTCCTGGGGCGGCCCGTACACTGTTGGTCATAAAGCAGCGTTTCTGGTGGCCTTCCATGTGACAGGACATGCATACATTCATAGCAGCATGACACATCTGTTCCAGAAATAAGACAAGCAAGCAACCATCAGCGGGACTCCTAAGACCCCCGCCAGTGGTCCCATATAGCTGTGGACTTCATGGTGTTCCCGAGTGGGACGGTAACACGTGCATCATGACCATCGTTAACCGATTCTCTAAAGCACCATATTTTGTCCCCCTCCCCAAGCTTCCCTCGGCCACAGAGACAACTGAACTTATAATTGAGCACGCTTTCAGGATCCATGGGTTTCCTACTGATATAGTTTCAGACAGAGGGCCCCAGTTGTCAGCACACTTCTGGAGGGATTTTTGCAAGCTTATCGGTGCCAACCTAGCCTGTCCTCAGTTTATCATCCACAGGCCAACTGCCAGATGGAGGCGCACCAACCAGAAAGCTGGAGGTAGCACTGCGGTGTATGTTTTCTGGGGAACACTACCTCCTGGAGCCGAATGTTGACACGGATAGGATACTGACTCAACAGCCTTCCCTCGTCATCCACCCAAGTTGTCACCTTTCCAGTGCTGCCTGGGGTACTAGCCACCCCTGTTTCCAGATCAGAAGGAAGAGGTTTCCACACCATTGGGCTCAGGCTTTTGTTCGCCGCTGCCGAGAAATGTGGCCACAGACCAGACAACAGTTGTTGCCGCAGCCATGAGTACCATACCAATACCAAAACCCCGCTATCGGCCAGGTCAGAGAGTTATGCTTTCCACAGTTAATCTCCCCCTCTCCCAGGTTTGTGGGCCCATTCCCCATTTCCAAGATCATTAGCCCAGTCCTGTCAGGTAACCCTAACCATGTCAATGCAACATTCACCCATCTTTCCATGTCTCCCAGCTAAGACCCCTGGTTTCCAGCCCTCTTTCCCTCCCCACTAGAGCCCTCCCTCGCCCTAGGATCATCGATGGGGGTGAGGCCTTCACAGTAAGGAAGCTCCTCAAGGCCCGGCGATGAGGTGGAGGCATTTAGTACCTGGTCGACTGGAAGGGTTACGGACTGGAGGAGAGAAACTGGGTTCCACGCCATTTCATCCTGGACTCAACGCTCATCAGGGACTTCCATTGACTGAATCCAGGAGATCCGTCTGGGATGCCTGGTGGCGTCCGTAGAGGAGGGGGTACTGTCACGATCCAGCCCGGATCATGGGCATTTGGACAGTTACATGGGGAACCCGCAGCCAACTGGTGACTGTCTTTTATCCTGGGAAATCCACTCCATGTTTTTACTGTTGTCCTGCTTTCTTCCATCTGACACACCCGAAGCTCATTGATTGTAGCAAACAGTATTTAAGCTCACTGTATAACCATGTGTTGCTCCTAACAAAAGGTTCTGTTATTTTCCCACTTTGGGCAGTGCTGTCCCAGGAAAGAGTGGAGGTGCGGGAGGGACAGGACATCCTGCTGCCCTGTCGCTATGAGAAAAACGACAGACCCGTGAGGCCGGACGTGTTCTGGCGAGACAAGCATGAGGCCCACCTCTATGACATCATTGCGGGGAAGGCAGACTTGGGGTCGCAGGACAGGCGTTTCCACAACCGCACCGAAAGCTTCCCGGAGAACTACGGTCGCGGAAACTACTCCGTGCTGCTGCGCAGGGCCACGCCAGACGACAGTGGCCTCTACACCTGTTACCTCCCCTCGCTGGACATCCAGCAGGGTGTTGAGCTACAGGTCACCACCGGTAGGTCGCTGGACCTG
>PIJE02003299.1:29414-42892 GCA_002895965.2 Coryphaenoides rupestris | reverse complement strand
GTTGGGAGCAAGCGTAAGAGTCCAATTGTATTAAATTGTCCTAGCCGATAGAGGGCGCTCCCTCGAAGGAGCTGCAGCCTGTAGCCAACCAAACTCATTCGAGGAGGGAACAGGTCCTCACTGTAGAGGCAAAACGGACCGGGCCTGTGAAACCAACAATTTATTGATATTTGGAAATCGTGGGCGGCACTGAATGAGGACGCGTCTAGAGTAGAGAGTCTAGAACAGAGAATAAAGAGTAGAGAGTTGAGAGTCTAGACTAGAGAATAAAGAGTAGGGAGTCTAGAGTAGAAAATAAAGAGTAGAGAATAAAGAGTGGGGAATAAAAAGTATCGAGTCTAGAGTAGAGTTTCGAGTAGAGTCTCGAGTAGAGAGTCTAGAGTAGAGAATAAAGAGTAGAGAGTAGAGCGTCTCGAGTAGAGTCAAGAGTAGAGCGTCGAGAGTAGAGAGTCTAGAGTAGAGAGTCTAGAGTAAAGAGTAGAGCGTCTAGAGTAGAGAATAAAGAGCAGAGAATAAAGACTGGAGAATAAAAAGTAGTCTCGAGAAGAGAGTCTCGAGTAGAGAGCAGAGAGTCTAGAGTAGAGAGCAGAGAGTAGAGAATAAAGAGCAGAGAGTCTAGAGTAGAGAATAAAGAGTAGAGAATAAAGAGTAGATAGTAGAGCGTCTAGAGTAGAGCGTCTAGAGTAGAGAGTCTAGAGTAGAGAGTAGAGCATCTAGAGTAGAGAGTCTGGAGTAGAGAATAAAGAGTAGAGTCTAGGAGAATAAGAGAGTCTAGAAGAGAGCAGAGAGTAGAGAATAAAGAGTAGAGAGTCTAGAGTAGAGAGTAAAGAGTAGAGAATAAAGAGTAGATAGTAGAGCGTCTAGAGTAGAGCGTCTAGAGTAGAGCGTCTAGAGTAGAGAGTAGAGCATCTAGAGTAGAGAGTCTGGAGTAGAGAATAAAGAGTAGAGGGTCTAGAGTAGGGAATAAAGAGTAGAGAGTCTGGAGTAGAGAATAAAGAGTCGAGAGTAGAAAGTCTAGAGTAGAGAGTAAAGAGTAGAGAATAAAGAGTAGAGGGTCTAGAGTAGAGAGTAGAGAGTAGAGAGTCTAGAGCAGAGAGTCTAGAGTAGAGAGTAGAGAGTCTAGAGTATAGGTGCTCGCATGACTCCATCTTAAGTGATGAACTGAAGTGTTAGGCATCTCTCCTCTCCTACTTGCTAGGTTACATTGTGATAATGCCCACTTTCGCAGTAGAGAGAGATAGGAGAGGAACACACAGCATCCCTCAGGTGAACACATTCATATCAGGAAGATTTTAACAGTGATATACTACATTAGTTTGTCTATGTATAGCCTATTGTCGTGTCCAATCAGTGGACAGGATTGTGTACAGTGGGGGTCGTACAGTAAGCACATTGTGCATATTTTGAGAAACCCAGTGACTGCAGGAATGAGAATAAATATGACATTAAAATACACTTAATTTACCATGGAGTCCACATGATGCTAATGGCTTCCTTGAACCAAAGCCAAGCACTTACGCTTGTGGTGCTAATTGTAACACTCACTCACTCTCCTTCCATCCATCCATGCATCCCATGGCTGATCTCCTGGCTGTGTGTTTCACACAACCTTACTTTTTTACTTTCTGTGTGGATTTGAGGTGGATACCTCCTCCGCATTGAGACAAAACAAATGTGTTGTCTTAATCTTTATCTTTATAGTTTTTGTCATGGTTATGCTTTATAGGTGAGTGTTCTCAGCCATCTATTGACACAAAGTTTTTCAGTGAGAAATGCCATGTCATGTCAATTAAATGTCATCCATCAGTGATTTATCACAATGAAATGATGACTCAAGCGGTTCATGATGTGGGAGTCTGGGAGAGCGCTGTCTGTGGCTGGCACTCGGTGTTAGGACCCAGACACGATCAGGAGTCAGTGAGTAAACAATGGAGCACAGACACAAGTATTATGTTCCACGGGTATTTATTATATTCACAGGGAACGTAGCGAGTAGGTTATAAAATACCCTATAATATAAATATATATCTTAATAATAATTAATAATTAATCACTATACTCAGTAATGAGTCTATCTCTATAAGCTACATTAATATATATAAAACTAATGAATATATCTATATATATATATAACTATATATAAAAATAAATAATTAACTTAGATAAATAACATAATTCTAACACTACTATCACGAAACAAAAATTACCTAACGGAGGGTTTGGGGAGAGTCGCGGTAGTCGTAGTCTGTCGGGGGATCCGTTCCTGCGAGGAAAAAGGGGAATCCAGGGAACTAGGGCGTGGAGAGGGTCCGAGGAGAGGGGCGTCCGGAGAGGAGTCATCGGGAAGCGAGGAGGGGGCCGAGGAGAGTAGGGTCCGTAGCGGGGGTCACTGGAGCGAGGAGACGAGGAGCGAGGAGACGTGGAGACACAGGGTAACGCGGAGACGAGGAATACGCGGGAGTCAGGAAGGAGAACACAGGGAACCAGATTTTTTTATTTTTTTTTTTTATTATCAAAAATCATCTGTTATTTACATTTTTACACACTATTTACATTATATTTTCCATTCCCCCCGTGATACATTTTTAGCTCATATGTGACTTCTCTTTCTCCATACATTAGGCCCGCCTGAAGGCCCCCTCTGCCTCGGGCCTCCAGTACGCTCCCTCCCTCAATCACCAAAAATCTCATCAAAACCGGCCTAGACCGCCTGCGGCTCTCGACCACGACCACCAGCCCGCCGACCCCCTGCCAAACACCATACAAATCATACTATCAAACCCAAAACCAGCCATGCCTCGTCCTCGATAACACTGATAAATACAAACCGGTTAGGCAGCTTGCAGGCTCTCTCCACATCCACCAGCCCACAAGCCCCCACCAACCATAGAAATCAATATGAACCTCAAAATAGGAATGTGTTGAGGGGACAAAACAAACATTCACGATACCCTTGAGGCGGCCTGCAGGCTTTTTACTGCACTCCCCCTTCCTGCAAGCCCCTCAGCTCACCCAGCGAAATCAATTTGCTACATTTTGCTGACCATTGGCGAAGCGATGTGTCTCAAAAATTTACATTATTGTGGATAACCTTATGTGACATGGTACTTTCACAATTATATTGCATCATTCTCATCATCAATCACCACCATCACCCACCATCTCATCACCCCTCCGCCGTCATCATCATCCATCATCATCATCATCATCATCATTCCCCAATACATCGTCCCATCAGTAATAATATTTCACCCAATGCCTTCAAAATCCAAATTCCACCTTCCCACTCTCTCCTATGCTAAACAAACGTGCTTCCCTCCAAAAATCCCACCTCAAAGTGCTCCTCCTTTTATGTACCCATGCAACAAAATTGATTTTGCTTTTCATAGTGCTCTTAAATATGTGCCATACATCCCTATGTGTGTGTTCGTAATGGGCCAGGTTCCTTCGCAGCTTGACAGCAAAACTTGCGTGGCTCAATGTATAATTTAATAGATCAGTGTTGCACCCTTTCACTTTCTCATTCACCCCGAACAGCCATAGCTCCTTCCATTCCATTCTTTCTATAAACCTTCCATCCCAGCATGTCTGTATCAGTTGTTTTATTTTGTTATGGTACCCGACTAATTCCCTACATTCAACAAACTCATGCATACACGTTTCCACCCCCACCCCGCATACATCGCATTCCTTCTTCACATTCGCATCAAATCTACTGATCACCTTGTTATTGAACACCCTGTTGTGTCTTAATAGAAAGTCAAAGTGCTCGCATTCGCTGCTGTTCCATTTCACTCTCAGATTCATCCACATCCACATCCAATGCTTCGATTTTGATCCTTTGCAGACAACAAATTGTGTTCTGTCTGAGAGGTAGGATCTAAACCAGTGAAGAGCAGTGCCTTTGATGCCGACGTAGTGTTCGAGACGCTCAAGGAGGATGCGATGGTCAATTGTGTCAAAAGCGGCGCTGAGGTCAAGCAACACCATCAGGGAGCTTGCATTGCTGTCCATGCTAAGGAGGAGATCGTTTACCACTCTGGTCACAGCGGTTTCAGTAGAGTATAGGCTCCGGAAACCAGACTGAAATGGTTCAAATAAGTTGTTTGCCGTCAGATGATTGATGATTTGGCTAGCTACAATTTTTTCCAATACTTTAGAGAGGAAAGGAAGGTTAGAGATGGGCCGATAGCTGCTGAGAGCTTTCGGGGTCGAGGCCAGCTTCTTGAGTAGAGGTTTTACACAGCACACTTAAAGCTAGAGGGAGACTGAGCCTGTCGACAATGATAGGTTCATGATGTTGAGATAGCCGTTCCAACCGTGGGAAAAGTCTATTTAGAACCTTGGTAGGGACGGGGTCGAGCAAACAGGTAGTCTGTTTAGATGCCTGTATTAGTGCTCAAGCTCATCCCAACGAGATTGTGCTAAACTGCTGGAAAGTAGCTTCAGGGAGAATGCGTGACACCGCACCTGACGAATGTTCAGGATGAGTGGCGAGAGACGCATCAATGTCTTTCCTAATTGAATTCGATCTTGTGATCAAAGAACTCCAGGAAGTTGCTCGCTGAGCGGGAGGAGTCCAAGTTGTGAGGTTGTTTTTGCGTCAGCTCTTTTTACAGTGTCAAAGAGGAAACTTTGGGTTGTTCTTGTTTAAGTTGATGACACTGGAGAAGTAGGCATTTCTGGAGTCGGTTAGCGCAGTTTTGTAGCTAAGCAGGCTGTCGTGCCATGCAAGTAGAAGACTTCAAGTTTAGTTCGAGCGCCACTGCGCTTCGAGGTTTTCTTGCAGATCGCGTTTCAGGGTACGCGTGTCTTCGTTGAACCATGGTGCTTGGTCTTTTTGCTTTCTGCTTTTTAACTACAAAGAGGAGCAACAAAGTCGATGGCTGCGGATAAAGCGGTGTTAAACTCATTGGTGAGACAATCCACTGAACCCCTGAAGTCAGCAAAGGGAGCAAGTAACAGGGGTAACTTATCTGCCATGGCTGTGGAGGTGTCAGGGGTGATACGACGGCAGCTATAGGTAGCCTGGCGGTCGTCCCTTGGGCAAGATACAACCACCTGGAAAGTGAGCAGACAGTGATCGGAGAGAGCTGAAGTATAAGGAGAGACACTTAAATCTGTAACTTCAACTCCACGAGTCAGGACAAGGTCCAATGTGTTTCCACCGGTGTGGGTAGGTAGCTGAACATGCTGTGTGAATCCAAATGTGTCTATAATGGACAGAAAAGCTTTCGCAAGAGAGTCACATGGGTTATTCACATGGATGTTGAAATCCCCCATAAGCAGAACATTGTCAGAGTAGGTTGCAAGATCAGCCACAAACTCAGAGAACTCATCCACAAAGATTGAATAAGGGCCCGGAGGGCGGTAGACTACAGCCAAGAAAAAGGAGTCTGCAATGCCGTGATCTCTCTGCCTAATGCGAGCTGAGGAGCTAAAAGCAAAGAACTATCAAAGATGAGAACGTGTAACTGCTCTTTGGTCTCTAGCGACCAGCTTCGAGCTAGAGATCTGCGCCACTCCACCACCTTTCCTAGATTCACGTGATAGTTGTGAGTTCACATAAATTTGGTGGAGTAGCTTCATTAGGGGCAGATTACACTTCTGGTTTAACCAGGTCTCACACAGGCCCAGGAACTCTTAACCTATGCTCAACAATTAGATCCTGGACCAAGAGCGCTTTAGTTGAAAGCGATCTGATATTCATAAAACCTATTTTGGCCTCCTCCTGTTTATTGTTAGAATCAGAGGGAGTTTTGGTTACTGCTCAGCTCTGAGGAGGAGGAGATTGGGGAAATAACAATGACATTTTCACTGAGTGGCAGTTGCCTTCGCCTGCGGGCTTTACGCCTCTGGACAGTGCGGGGCAGTGACACAACACTAATGGCAGTAGGTAAACTATAAACCTCCAGTTGACAGACGCTGCTGTGGCCTGAGCTAGGAGGCGCCTCAGTGTCTGCATTACAAGCTACTAGTGTTGTCACGATACCAAAATTATGAGTTCGATACCGATACCTGCCTAAATATCACGATACCGATACTGAAACGATACCACGGTAAAAACCTAAAACATCAGGAAAAGTAGTGGAATAATGGATGACAGACATGGAACTTAAATTATTTTATTGATTAATTCACTCTTTTGCAGGAATTCAGGTTACTTAGATTGTAACAAACATATTTTGCTTTTGCAGCTACTTTTTGGTAAGTGAACTAAGAGTTAACAGGAATGTGACCTGTTTAAACTTACAAATAATAATAATAATAATAATAATCTAAATAAATACATTAAAATATATTTTCACACAGCTGCTGAGCTATATAGCTATTTAAAATGTTTTTACAAAAATAAAGTTTATTCTGTTGCAGCTGCTGAGCTTTTATGTTTAAAAATTATGTAAATAATTAAATCAATGACAGTGTTATTAAAGCTTTTTTTTCTGATGTCCCCTATACTTGAGTTGATGTGATTTCTTTGATAGTTAACGTTATGTTTGCAACCTGATATCACACCGTCATGACTCAATGTACCTCCTTGGGCAAAGAGTATTGAAGGAATCAAAACTCTGGTGCTTTTATAACAACTGCGTTGCCTCCAGTTCTTTGCCTTGGGTCTGTGTACATTGTATTGAGCACATTGCCTTTAATTGTCTCGTCAAACTCCGATGGTGAAACAAGTGCTTGCTTGTCACAAAATAAATCACTCGTTTGACTTATTTGAGGGCATGTACTGTAATTATGTTATCCATCACATTCGATAACCTGTCGCTATTTGAACTCTTTTAATATGTCGGGATGTTTGTCGGCGAGATGCTTTGCCAAGTTGGATGTGTTGGCTCCCTTCGCCTGCGTAGATTTGAAGCACCGATTACAGACGGGCTTTGACGTGTCCGTGGGCCATGGCTGTCGGCAACTTAAGCAAATATTTCCCATATTTCGCTCCGTTGCGTCCCTTTTGTCCACAAGCTGTGGACGGCTGACAAGACCGCTTGTAGTCCTCGCAGCAGCCATGTTCACTGTGTCCAGGCTGAGCACTGAGGCGAGTGAGAGAGAGAGGGCTGTTGACACGCCCCCTGCAGGGAGTGAGAGACGGAGGGCTGTTGACACGCCCCCTGCAGGGAGTGAGAGACGGAGGGCTGTTGACACGCCCCCTGCAGGGAGTTGAAGCAGAGCGCTCAGCCTTCAAGCTGCACACACACACTGCGCCGCTGTCAAACCCGCACATTGACGCAACTCATGTCATTTCTAAAGTACCGATACTAAATGAATGTGGTATAGTACCGTTTTTAACAGCAGAGTAGCGCGGTACTTTTCTAGTACCGGTATGCCGTGCAACCCTACAAGCTACATCACCCACCCCAACTAGCTTAGTTAACCCACTCAGTGTTCTAGACTATGCAACGCTGTGTTGCTAGCAGGCTTGCTAATCACCTGCATCCCAGCGTGCTGTAGGTGAATTCACGCCTGAAACTAGAACACTGACTATTGTGTTGCTAGCAGGCTTGCTAATCACCTGCATCCCAGCGTGCTGTAGGTGGATCTGTCACGCCTGACGAAGGCAACTATCTATGTTTGCCAACAAAATTGAGGCGCCTAACCCAGTGGGGTGAAGGCCGTCTCTCATCAGCACGCCAGGGCGGTCCCACATGGAGGGCCAGTTATCCACAAAACCTAAGCCCTGCTCTAAACTATAGCCCCACTCATGAGATGCAGTTGACCTCAGTAGTAACCAGGGGAATCACTTTTGAAACTGAAACATGTTTTTCAGTTGATATCGCTCTTGTTACTTCTTCAAATGGTCTCAGGGCATCAATGGAGAGACTAACCATGGACCAATCTTCCTCACTCAAGCACAGTGAGCTCTTTCCAAGAAGATAAGACCAAGTAGTCTCTCGAACATGTAGAACACAGAGTTCCACCTTGTTTCAACTGATTGTATCAGTTTGTGTTCTGGAAACTTCAGTTGTTTCTGAATTTCTCTGAGCTTCTCTGTTGCTTTTGTGCTGTGGTGAAAGAAAGCTATAATAGCACTGCACCTCTGCTGGATGTCAAGAAGATCAGGGAGAGCCTTAATGGAGTCTTTTACTACTAAATTTAAGGTGTGTGCAAAACATGGATAATGTGCCCAACCTGCTTTGCGCACAGCAGCTACCATATTGGCACCATTATCTGTGATTACAGCCTGAACCTTGGCAGTTATGCCCCATTCATCACTGATTCTTTTTAATTCTGAGCAAATGTTGTCAGCACTGTGTTTTCCTGAAAAACTACTGGTTTCTAGGACATATGCTTGCATTTGCCAGTTCTCATCAATGATATGGCATGAGACAGTTAAATAAGCCTCTGTGGCTCTTGATGTCCACATATCCATTGTGAGTACAACACTGTTTGCAACATCCAGAGATTTTTTCACTTTTGAGCGACACTATTTTCCCACCCATTACATTTTTCCTACTTGGAATCTTGTAGCGATGATCAAGTGTCTTTACAAAATTCCTAAACCACATCTTCAACCACAGAGAGAGGTTGAAGGTCCTTTACAACCATTTCAGCAAGGCTCCTTGTGATATCCATAGCTCTTGGGGAATCACCTAGGTGAAATAACAAAATAATTAACTCTATAACCTACGTCATGTAGCCTAAATATAGGAATACTAATGTTCCTTTGACAGTTAACACAAAAGGGTTATTATATTCAGCCATATTCATATTTCAGGTTTGAGGTATATATCTTTATATAGGTATATATTTTTCAGTTCCAGTAAAATAATTCATTTAGATTTATTTCAACTGGCTGAATATATTATATGACTGTCTGAAGAGTCTATATTTAATCAGTCTGCTAAAATTACAACTATGATGACCAATTACACTTTGAAAAATAACATTAACTAATGTTATAAATCAGCTACCTGGATATTGTTGGCCATGCTGAAAGGTCTCTGACAGTGACTTCTGTCTCGGTGCCGGGGGTCTGGTTGTGGTTTGGGGATTCCCCTCCTCCTCTCTCCGTTTATTTAGCACCTTCTCTTTTGGGTGTGTTTTCAGATGTTTGTATAGGTTAGTGGTGTTGCCAGAGTACCTAATTTGTTTTCTGCAAACATCGCAGCTTGCAGTATTGTGGTCCATAGCTGTAAAACAACACTGCAGCAGAGGAGGAGGGGGAGGGGCAGAGTGAGCATGAGCGGAGCGCTGATTGGCTGTTTGCACATGCACAACCACTATGATGTAACGGGAGTTTTGTACTCAACGTAGAGAATAGATGCCCGGGGATCGAACCAGCGACCTTCCTGTTGCCAGACAACCGCCCTTACATCCTGAGTGACTGCCGCCCCTCTCTCGTCTACTGTGAGAGAGGGGCGAAGTGCAGCCAATTAGCGGGAAGATAGACCTTCTCACGTGTGTGTGTGTGTGTGTGTGTCCACCTATTTCCCCTGTTATATCCCCCCACGCCCCACGCCCACCTCGATGTCTCAGGTTCCTGGAGACAATACGGGGCCAGACGGACTCACCTTCTCGGGCCGGCTCATGTTGCGGTGCCACGGCCCTACGGAAATATCAATCTGTTATTAGACTTAATGTGAGTGCAGTGAAGAAACCGCCCACGCTGTTGAGTCTACGGCTAGTTACGCTGCACACGGGAGCCTATAAACTCAATATTTTGGAGGAGGACTTGCCTTTTTTCTCCCCAGATTGCGCATGCAGAGAGAGGCTCGCACAAACAATGGCTTTTGTTCCTGGATATCAAGGGATGACGTTGATTTCCAAAGTAAATGAAACGGAAATCCTTTTCCACAACTCTGTAGGCTCAAGACAAAAAGACCCACACAATGAAAGACCGCCTTGCTGTCCAGGCTGACACCCCCTCACTGTATTTCCAGAAGACAGCAACGAACTGGAGATGAAATGAATAAAACGAACCGATTGCTTCGCAGAAAACTCGAGCTGCTTGAAAGGTTATTATTTTGTGTTTGGCTTCAGAGAGAAAAATGTCACTCAACTCTGTTATGGGCCCCGACGACGAGGAGAACCTGGGAAGAGGATGAGTGGGCAACTGATGTTCTGCCACTTCTGAAGAAGAGACTTTTGTAGTGACCATGGGCGGTTCTAGAGGGGGGCCAACAGGGGCCAGCAGTGCCCCTGTAACACTGAGCTCAGACCCCCCTGTGGCCCACGAATGAAGTCTACAATAATGACAATAACACTTATCAATTTCTTGTAAAGCTAACAGGAATGTGCTTTATTTTGTATTCATTATTGTCATTTTATTCAACTGTAACTAAGTTACTGAAACAAATACCAATCATGGTATTTTATGTTGTTCTTTTGTGCGCTATTGCTTTATATTCTGAACTAAACATTTTGTAAGCTTGAACACTGTATTTGTGCCGGGTCGACAAAACAACCGCCCCCTCCCCCCCCCCCCCAGTAACATGGGTCTAGACTCTAGAGCCACCACTGTCGGTGACGTAGACTAGAGCGCTTCTGCCTGAGTTGTAACCCCGGGAGGAGAAACGGAGGCAGGAGCGCACGATCCAGCTGAACCACTGACCACAAGTGGGGAGCGGGGCTTACAATATACAGCCACGACTTTGGGACTACAAGGATATAGGATAGGATATACCATCGTTATTGTTGGCGATGGCCATGCAGTGCCACCGAAGTGCACTGACAATGTGTGCTACGTTCATCATCGGTGTTTTGGCGCTGCCCGGCCCACTGGACGTGTTCAACCTGGACACCGACTCTGTGATCAGGAAACACGGGGAAGCGGGCAGTCTGTTCGGCTTCTCCCTGGCCATGCACCGGCAACTCAATCCAGACAAAAGAATGTAAGTTAGTCTTTATTTTTATTTTATTTTTTTATTTTTATTATTATTTTTGATATTATTTTTTGTATTCCAAACTTCGATCTCCCTGTCATCCAAAATCAAAAGTTTCACTAAAGCCGACTTGTCCGACTTTAAAGTGTTTTTAAAGTCCAATCGCTGCGGAGGCACCTGACTGACGAGACAGGTTCACGGTGTGTGAGCGCGCGTGTGACTTGGACATTTACAACGTGGCAAATTTGAAAGAACAAATTAAACAATTGCTCGGACAATAGAGTTGAAGACCCATTCAGTAGCTGGATAGATGATGGAGCAGCCTACTATGGAATGCAGTGCGGGCCTGTCTGTCCCAACAGGTAAAGGGATCATTATGTATGATAGTCTCTCTATCTGCCTGTCCTAACGCCCTAAGGGAAGGGATAAGTATGCACCATAGTGTTTATATCTCAGTGCGTTCAAACGGAATGCAGCCTGGAGACCAGTGGTTCTCCACTCATGGATTATATGGGGCCACCATATAGAGCATTTTGAGTGGGTCAAGCCTTAATCTTTAGAAAGAAGCCCGTGAATTCACTAATGTTTCAATGGCTTACCGAATTGTTGCAGCTTTTTGTTAGTTTATTTTTGACTTGTGACTTGACGAGTAAATGACACATGTGATTCCTGAGGCCACATAATTTGAGAAGCACTGCTGTAATAGTGTAGTGTAGACTACAGTTGGGTGGGGTTGGAGGTCGGGGGTCAGCCGTGCAGTGAGCCAGTGAGCCATTCTGTGAACCCCTTCATCCGTCCATACTTGACCACCACCCGGGACGTGTCAGGAGCCGACGAGATGCATGCCACCGATAACCCGGGATGCTCGCCTTTACGTCGCCCGAGGAATTTCATGTGGTGTATCAGGAGAGAGAGAGACGGCTTGTGTCGTCGTGTCAACAAGTGTTGCTTGTTAACGTGCACAGCTGATTGGAGTGCACGTGATGTTGTTGTTGCCTAAAGCACCTACTATCCTATTGTTGTTGTTGTTGTTGTTATTGTGGTGTTACAACGTACCCCCTGCATACACAACCAAAGGCCACAGCAGAGTTGGATCAGGAGTTGAACAGCGTTGCCTAAAAGTGATGACATTCGACAATATTTGGCCGTCAAACCACTTGAATTCCGCTGGAATTTGCCAGCGGTGTGATATGTGGACTCTGGCCAGTAAAGTCCAGTGTAAAGAAAGAAAGCTGGCCTGAATATGGAACACACAGACGCTACACTTTAGTCTTCTGTGTTGTGTGGTCAGTGGCAACCCACACACACACGTATAATTCATTTTTACACTTTTCCAGAGCTGGCTTCTTAACTCTAGTTGGCCTTACATGACAGACAATGGCGCCAACAGGGGGTGGCCTGGGGTGGCCGCGGCCACCCCTATACATTTGCTGGCCACCCCACTGGCCACCCCACTCGCCAGTCACATAGATTGTAGCGTAAGTTATGCGTTTCATCCCAAATGCACAGCCAGCCAGGCCAAGGAAGCCGCTCTTGACCTTCCATCACTCACAGTAGCCCCGCACCCTGGCCGCTGTTGCGCGCTCCGACAGCAGCGGCTCAGCGCGTGCTCGTGACCGGTCACCGATCTCAAAAAGAGTTGAGAGAGAAGACGGAGAGAAGACTACCAGTAAGTAATTAAGTCATAATATTCTTCAGTAAAAGAAGAGGGGGAAGTATGCGTCGTGACATGTGCTTTTTAAGTGCTAAATGGTGCTGTTACAGCAGCTTTTTGACGTATTTTTGACATGTGGAACTGAGTTGCGTAGCTAACGTTAGCTGCTGCTTGTATATGTTATGTCAATTTGCAGACAATGAAGAGAAAGTCCACAGACATCTCTTATTTTAAGAAGAAAATTAGAACAGGAGGAGAGAAAGAGACGACAGGGGAGCAACAGAGGCTTAGTGAGGAGGAGGAGGAGAATGAGGAGGAGGATGGAGGAGAGGAACAGACAGAGCAGCATGACAAGGATACACAGCCAGCATCAGTAACAGAGCACAGTGACGAGGAAGAACATCAGACAGTCAGCACCAACAATGCTCACAGAAGCGAGGCAGGACTCAGCAAAAGCAGGTGTTCGACCTGTTCCTGGACCAACAGGTGAAGTTATGACTGTGTGGCCCTAATAATGAAATTGATGGCTAGTCTAGATAGTAACGTCATCTGGAGAAATGTATGTTTATAGTGTGTTTCCATTAAATTACAAATCATGACATAATCACTTAAAGCTTTTTGATTCATGTTTATTGGTAGTTGAGTTTGATTAATCTGAATAGAAATGCCTATAGGCTATTATTACAGCTAAAATTGATAATTACTATGGAGAGGGGCTAAGTATTATTATTACTACCACTATTATTATTATTGTAATGTCAGGATAACTGATTTTGCCTCTTGTTTCATCATAGATATCTCCCAGTCAAGAGCAGAGCAGCCCAAGCAGCCACAACTGAAAATCTTCCCTCGAACCTATCAAGGGGACAGAAGACGATGCTTCTCTAAAGACTGGTACAACACACATAAATGGCTGGAATACTCTCAGAGTAAAGACTCTGCCTACTGTTATGCCTGCCGGCACTTAAGTCTCCCCTCCTCAGGTGATTCAGTATTTA
>PIJE02003299.1:0-25808 GCA_002895965.2 Coryphaenoides rupestris | reverse complement strand
GCGATGGGCTGGCTGGCGCCGGGTGAAGTCCATACGGGGGTTAACAATAACTATGTGCAACAATAACAACAGGAGGTTTGTAACAATGAACCGACAATCAGTGGGTGGTAAGCCGGAGTCTGGCACTGATTGTCAATTACCGGCAGCCGCGAACGCAGCCCATGTGCCGCTAATCATCCAGGGGCGGCACCGGAGCCCGGAGCCACGCCCACCAACCCCGGGAGCCCGGAGACACGGACGCGACCGTGACAAAACTGATGGTATGAGGCTGTGGGAGTGTGTGTGTTTGATGGCTGGCTTAATTGGCCTCACCTGGCCCAGTTAAGGCTGTTCCATACTTCGCGAGAAACTCCTCAAAGGCCCCGCCCACAGCAGGAAACTTCTGCGCTGGCGGAAAGCGCATTAACCACGCCCACTTCAAATTGACCAATCACACAATAGTTCTCGGACACGACGCGAGAACAAAGTTCGGCCCGGCTGATGTGTCGAGAACAACTTGCGAGAACACCTGACCTAGGTCTGCGAGAACAAAATGACATCATTTTGTGGGCGGGGCCCTAGGTGCGAGAACTTTGTTCTCGCGTCTCGCGGAGTATGGAACAGCCTTTAGAGTCTGGGGGGGGGTGGGGCTGCAAGCCTGTGGTGCATTGGCTAATCAACGCACCACAGGTCAGGCCACCAGCACACACACTCAGGAGAGCGCTAGCATGCTTGCATCTGCTCTGTCTGCCATTTCATGATCCAAACTTAACAATAAAGCAGAGTTTACACCACTACCTGTCTGTGTCCTTGGAGAAACCCTAAACAAAGCCAGGTGATGTGGCTTTGTGGCAGAGAAAAATCCCCCCTTCGCCCTTCGACTTCAACGTGTTTCCTGGCTGGTTGAGCGTGAAATGAGGATTATTACAGGAGGAGCCAGCAGCCTGGAAACTCACTCACCTCACTGCAAAATCCAGAAAAGGTTAACCTGTGGGTAAACTATAGGATGGATGGCAAATGGGGGGTTAGGGTTGGTCGTGTTTAGTGATGACATAAGCAAAGAATATGGATAAACGTGTGGACAACATGGCCACAACAACCCTGTAGAGGTGGTATAGTATATACTCTGCAAATGCAATACATTTATTAAAAGAGGCCAACACACATATTCACATGGATGTGAAGGAATTGGAACAAATGAAGAGAAAACATTGTGTTTATACACTACAGAGTTAAAAAATACTATGAAGTAGTTTTGCAGTTTGAAGCAGCTGAAATGTTACTAGTCAGAGCCTGGCTACAGGGCTGAAAGTAACATCTGAGCTGGGCTAGTTAACACCGTGGTCTCCTAGCCCGGCTGGCTAGCTAGTGCTAAAATAAATCCACCCCTGGCTGTGTCAACGAACAAACAAACAAACAAGCAAGCAAACAAACAAAGGCCCTCCACAACACGAGCATAACAAACCCCCTAGCCAAAAGAAAGAGGCAACCCTGGCTAGCGGCTTCCCCCATGACAGCATCTTGGAAATGGAAATGCCGGCGATGTCTGCTTCCCTTGTTTAGCAGCGGGGGGGAAATACAGGAGGCCCAGTGGCCGACCACCGAGGCTAAAATAATCTCCAGGCCAGCCCCCCAGGGAGGATATGGGTATTGTTTAACGTGTGTGGCGGGCCGGGTCAGCTCTGCCAGCTGACATGTGAGTTCTTTTGTAGTTTCTTAAGTTCACCATTTACGCTCTTCCCCTGTGTGTCATTCATGATACATCCCCACTGGGCCGATGATGATGGACCTATTGTTCAATTGTTTCAAGAGCAGGAGCTTGAGTTTGGCCGTGAAGCTACACATGTCACTACTCAGGGGTACTGTGTGAAGTGAAGATGGTGTGTGGGACAGGTGCCACAAGCTAAGGGTTAGCTAAGAGCTGTAATGTCAAATCGAGCAATGATATTATCGGCCATGCGATAAATGAGTGTCTGCTCCCGGGGGTTCTCTTTGATGTGCTTTGAGCACCAGAACAGAAGCCTACTGTCTACTGCCCTGCGCAAGAATTTGGTTCGCTGTAGTTTCCCTGTGGAGCGCTATTCAGAAGAACAAAACTCTTTCATAAATTGAACATATTATAAATTTTTGTCAAATCCCATTAAAAATCTCGTCTTGACAACATGCTCTTGGCCATGCTCTCGAAGTTTAATGTGTTCTATTCATCCATTCATTTCTTTTAAAAACATTTTTATAGAAATGTGTTGACGTTATTGTGACCGTTTCAGGTTGTTGATGGCCGCACCGCGAGCCCGAGCACTGGGCAATCAGAGGGCTAACGTCACCGGCGGTCTGTACAAGTGTGAGCTGACCCTCACATCCTAGGACTGCGAGCGCATCCAGTTTGACAGCGAAGGTGAGCAGTACGACTGGTGATCCAACGGCCTCAAAAGACCCCGGGTCACCCAGAACACAACGCTTCCTCGTCTGTTAGCTGAAAGACAAGACAGTCACACATACAAGACAACTCTGATGATCTCTGATTTGGTCGTGTTGTTTTTAAAGAGGACATCCGCACAGAGAACAAGGAGAAGTGGATGGGGGTGATGGTGCAAAGCCAGGGTCCCGGAGGCAAGATTGTGGTACATTTGTCCATTCCAACTCCCCGATGCTGTGGCGTTAAACACCCTGTATTACCCCGCTGTTGGGAGTTGTGGATGTATTGATCGTGTGGGCCAGTAACTTTCCACTCTGCTGTGTGGCCTACGTGACTAGTTAGCTGTTTGACCTACGTGACTAGTTAGCTGTTTGACCTACGTGACTAGTTAGCTGTTTGACCTCCGTGACTAGTTAGCTGTTTGACCTACGTGACTAGTTAGCTGTTTGACCTACGTGACTAGTTAGCTGTTTGACCTACGTGACTAGTCAGCTTCACTCTTATCTGTTTTCCCCGGGAGGCCTCTGAGACGCACTCGCAGCTGTTGTTGTGGGAACAGGTTGCGTCTTCTATCTGGACTGGCGGTCCCACGCAAGGGCTCAACACATCTCTGTGTGGCCCGTGAGGCCATGATATCCGTGCTTCAAGTTAACTGTTTGTCTGTCTGTTACATCTCCACGTGGGGCCTGGGGTTCTGGCGTCTCCGGATTGGCTGTCTGGGGGGTGGGGACGGAAGGGTCTCCATGGACGGCCTTGTTGTCCCTGCTCCCTGAATGGCTGTCTTAGAGGCGTTTCTATGTCTGCTTCCCTTGTTGAGTTGTTGTGTCTATATGTAAATGTTCCTTTTTTCCATGAAAACATGCATTAATTAAAGGGGCCCTATCATACTGAGTGATTAGCCATTACAAGGCGTTTAAAAATGGTCATGTGACAGAAATTGCGGTTGTGACAAAGTGACATCACAAGTGGGAGTGATTAGGTGATTAGCCATGGCAAGCCGTTTCAAAATGGTCACGTGACTAAAATTGCTGTTGTGACGAAGTGACATCACAAGTGGGAGTGTCCACCTAGGTGCATGCTGACTAGATCAGTTTACCAGTTGGTACAGTCCTCTGGTGAGGATGGTAGACTGATCTAGTCAGCATACATCTAGGTGGACACACCCACTTGTGATGTCACTTCGTCACATGACAATTTTGAAACGCTCACACCCAGTGGTATAATAGTGCCCCTTTAATCTACGTATTTTGGTTACAGTTGTTGGAGTTCACGGTGGTCAACGTCGTCATGATTGCGTTGTTCAAACTTAATCTTTGCAGGCATCGTTAGGATGGAGCAGAAGAACAACACCCTGCTGGAGATGGGTTTCTACGACGACGGGCCCTTTGAAGTCGGAGACGAGAATCTGCTGTACCCCGATTTAGTCCCGGTGCCGGCCAACAGCTACATGGGTGGGTGTCTGTCACCGAGACGAGACAGGTGTCGCGTTGTCGATTCTTATATGGGCGTGCCTTTGGCTAGCTTGTTTTGATTTCGATTACGATCAGGATTGGTGTCGAAGTCAGTCCTTTCCATACGTTTTGGACTTACATGTAGACATAACAAGTCAGACTGGGGAGCAGGGATACTATGGTCGCATGTGTAGACACAACAGACAGACAGTCAGCCTGGGAAGCAGGGACACCATCATCCCACATGGAGATGCACCTGTCCCCACATCCGAGACAGCCACCCTGGGAAGCAGGGAAGCACGGTCCCCACGGTGAAGAACAGCGAGTGCATTCTAAAGGCCTCCCAGGGCTAACAAATACGAGTGAAGCTAAATAGTCACATAGGCCTAACGGCAGAGTGGAGTTCCCGACCCACAAGATACATCCACAACTCCCAACAATCTTTATCTTCTAGGATTCTCCCTGGACTCGAGACACAGCCTCACGAAGGGCCCCGGGGTGACCATCGTGGCCGGGGCCCCCCCGGGCGCATCACTCCGGGGCCGTGGTCCTGCTGAGGAAGGAGAACGAGGCCTCCACCCGCCTGTCCCCGGAGTTCACCCTGCAGGGCCCCAGCCTCGCGTCCTCTTTCGGATACGACGTGGCGGTGGTGGACCTGAATGGAGACGGGTGTGGAACCATTGCTTCTTTCATGAATAAGTCATGAGATGGTTTGCAATGTTTCAAATTTACATTTACATTTTGGGCATTTGGCAGACGCTTTTATCCAAGGCGACTTATACATATACATATATACAGTATATCGCTGTGGTACATAAAGATAAGAACAGAGCTGTTTTCGAGCATTCGTACTTCCGAGGCTAATAGCCAAGACGTACAAACACGCAAGTTAGTGCTAGGGATTCGCAGAGGAAGGCAGGGGGTGGGAGGGGTTTATGCAGAGTCCAGGTGAACTCTGAACAGGTGGGTCTCTTGGGGAAGCTGGTGAGCGACTCTGCCATCCTGACATCAGGGTGCTGGTGCTCATTCCACCACTGCGGTGCCAGAACCGTGAAGAGTTAGGACTTGGAAGAGCGATGTTTGGCTGTTTTTAGTGAAGGTGGTACCAGTGGTACCAAAATGTATGATATAATAACATAAACATAAATAAAATAACATAATTAGTTCACGTCACAGCGTCTACTGCTGTGTCATCTTCATGTCATTTAGCGCTTGTTGTTGCTCCTAATATCTTTTGTACCGCAATCTTTTTAATTTGCCAACCTGTTGCTAACCCTGTCTGGACATTGTGTCGCTAAAACGAGAACCAAATACAACACAAAATAATGTGTTCATGGTCACTTTGTGTGACGGAATTTCCCTTGAAGTGTGTCTACCCTCGCAAGAGATTCCATTCTCGCCTACGAGGTCAGCTCTTGTGTACCCTTGACTATTTAGACTGTAAGTCAGACACTTTTATACAAAGAGTGTTTATGTCACAAGTTTTCGGATAAGGGTTATCATCTCCTGAAACATTGTTCCTTTTGTCTTAGGTTTGCCTTTGTGGGTTTCTATTATTACTCAGCTGATCAGTGGACACAACTTTTTCAAATAAAAAAACAACGTAAACATAGACACACAACACTGCTTTCATGCCATCATTTGCCGCACCACATTTCTTAGCATACTGAATTAAGAATCGGGAACCGTTCTCAATCTAGAATGGGTTTTGAATCGAATCATGACCCAAAGAATCAAAATAGAACACCCCGAGCATACAGGTAGAATTGCCGTTTGAGTCCAGAACATTCCAGCTCCAGCCACCACTACTGGACCTGGTCCTGCCCTGATGATGTAGACGACCCAGTGCTAACATGGGTCTCCTATATAAATATCTCTCTATATCTGCTCTTGTTGGCATCGTGGGTGGAAGGTGGCAGGGCATTGTGGTGGGCGCGCCCCAGTTCTTCCTGAAGGACGGCGATGTGGGCAGAGCCGCGTACGTCTACATCAACCAAGCGGGCAAGTGGAACCGCGTCACCCCTGTGCGCCTTAACGGAACCAAGGACTCCATGTTCGCTCTGGCCGTGGAGAACATCGGAGACGTCAACCAGGACTCGTATCAAGGTAGCGAGAGCCGCTTGTTAACCCCACTGACTCCCCCCATGGACACTATTGGGTTACATTACATTAATGCACATTAACATTAATGCACATCTTTAAATTGCACCTTATTTTATATATATTTGTGGAATTTTTTAAGAATGTCTATATTTAATGTTCAATGATATGCACCAAAAGCACATTCCTTGTTGGGCAATAAACCTGATTCTGATTGATTGTTGTTTTTTTCAATGGAACCTGTGGGACGGTTGTTTTTTTTATTGACGCCAATTGTTTCCTCTCTGTCTTGCAGACATCGCAGTCGGAGCTCCTTATGAGGACGCAGGCGGGGGGAGGTTGGGGACATGGAACCTGAGTGGGCCATGTTCAGAGCCTCCATTGTAGAGGCTGCAGCTCGGCGCTGTGGTCAAAAGGCTGTCGGTGCCTGTCGTGGCGGCAACCCAAGAACCCCTTTGGTGGACACCGGCAGTGAAGGAAGCCGTCAGGCTGAAGAAGGAGGCCTTTCGGGCCTGGTTGGCCCAGGGGTCTCCTGAAACAGCAGACAGGTACCGGGGAGGCCAAAATGACCGCAGCTTCAGCGGTTGCTGAAGCAAAAACCCGGGTGTGGGAGGAGTTCGGGGAGGCCAAGGAGCAGGACTTTCGGTTGGCCTCAAGGAGGTTCTGGCAAACTGTCCGGCGACTCAGGAAGGGAAAGCAGGGCTTGGCTCAGGCTGTGCTCAGTCGGGGAGGAGAACTGCTGACCCTGACTGAGGATATTGTCGGGCGGTGGAAAGAACACTTTGAGGAGCTCCTGAACCCAACCAGTACGTCCTCTGTGGAAGAGGGCAGAGTCTGAAGCCTCGGGGGAAGTCTCACCCATATCCTTGGTAGAGGTCACTGAAATAGTCAAAAAGCTCTTCAGTGGCAAGGCGCCAGGTGTGGATGAGATTCGCCCTGAGATGCTGAAGGCTCTGGACATTGTCGGGCTGTCGTGGCTGACACGCCTAGTCAATGTAGCGTGGAGGTCGGGGACAGTACCTGTGGAATGGCAGACCGGGGTGGTGGTCCCCATTTTCAAAAAAGGGGACCGGAGGGTGTGCTCCAACTATCGGGGTATCACACTGCTCAGCCTCCCTGGGAAAGTTTATTCCAGGGTGCTGGAAAGGAGGCTCCGGCCAATTGTCGAACCTCAGCTCCAGGAGGAACAATGCGGATTCCGTCCTGGCCGTGGACCAGCTCGTTACCCTCGCAGGTTTGTTGGGGGGCGCATGGGAGTTTGCCCATCCAGTCTACATGTGCTTTGTGGACTTGGAGAAGGCCTATGACCGTGTCCCCCGGGGAATCATGTGGGGGGTACTACGGGAGTATGGGGTACCGGGGCCGTTGGTACGTGCCATTCGGTCCCTGTACGAGCAAAGTGCGAGCTGCGTCCGTATTCTCGGCACAAAGTCAAGCATGTTCTCAGTGGGTGTTGGACTCCGCCAAGGTTGCCCCTTGTCACCGGTTCTGTTCGTGATCTTCATGGACAGAATCTCAAGGCGCAGCCGAGGTGAGGAGAGTGTCCGGTTTGGGGACCTCAGAATTGCATCTCTGCTCTTTGCAGATGATGTGGTTCTGTTGGCTACATCAGACCGTGACCTCCAGCATGCACTGGGGCGGTTTGCAGCCGAGTGTGAAGCAGTCGGGATGAGAGTCAGCACCTCCAAGTCTGAGGCCATGGTTCTCTGCCGGAAAACGGTGGAGTGTTCCCTCCGGGTTGGGAGTGAGTTGCTGCCTCAAGCGAAGGAGTTCAAGTATCTCGGGGTCTTGTTCACGAGTGAGGGCAAAATGGAGCGGGAGATGGACAGACGGATTGGTGCAGCGTCTGCAGTGATGCGGGCGCTGTACCGGTCCGTTGTGGTGAAGAGGGAGCTGAGCCGGAAGGCGAAGCTTTCGATTTACTGGTCCATCTACGTTCCAACCCTCACCTATGGTCACGAGCTTTGGGTAGTGACCGAAAGAATGAGATCGCGGATACAAGCGGCCGAAATGAGTTTCCTCCGCAGGGTGGCTGGGCTCAGCCTTAGAGATAGGGTGAGGAGCTCAGACATCCGGAGGGAGCTCGGAGTAGAGCCGCTGCTCCTCCGCATCGAAAGGAGTCAGCTGAGGTGGTTCGGGCATCTGATTAGGATGCCCCCCGGGCGCCTCCCTTTGGAGGTTTTCCGGGCACGTCCAACTGGGAGGAGACCCCGGGGCAGACCCAGAACCCGCTGGAGAGATTATATATCTCGTCTGGCCTGGGAACGCCTCGGGATCCCCCAGGAGGAACTAGAGAGTGTGGCTGGGGAGAAGGAAGCCTGGGGGGCCCTGCTTAGCCGGCTGCCACCGCGACCCGACCCCGGATAAGCGGACGATAACGGATGGATGGATGGAATATACAACAAAAATATCCAGGTGAGCAATACACACATAAATCAATGTACTAAAATATACATTGTTATATGCTGACATTCACAGAATGTCACAGAATACCTTCTCAGACAGTCAACACAACACTAGCACCAGCAATTGGCACCAGGACTAGCACTAACACCAGTACTGGCACCAGCACCAGCAGTAACACTAGCACCAGGACCAGCACTAGCAGTAACACCAGCACTAGCACCAACACTTAGCACTGCTACCAGCACTAGCTCCAGCAGTAACACTAGCACTTATCACCAGGACTAGCACTGGCAGTAACACTTAGCACTAGCACTTAGACATTGATGCCGAACTTGTTCAGCAGCCTGATGGCCTGACTGTGGAAGCTGTCTCTGAGTCTGCTCGTGTGGCATTTGATACTGCGGTATCGCCTACCTGACGGTAGAAGTGTGTACAGTTTGTGGCTGGGGTGGTTATTGTCTTTAATAATCCGTTTGGCCTTGGCCACGCACCGCCTGGTGTATATATCCAGGAGGGAGGGAAGCTCACCTCCAACGATGTACTGGGCCGTCCGCACCACCCTCTGTAGTGTTTTACGCTCCAGTGCGGTGCAGTTCCCGTACCAGACGGTGATGCATCCTGTAAGAACACTCTCGATGGTACAGGAGTAGAATGTTCTGAGGATGCGGGGGCACATGTTGAATTTCCTCAGTCGCCTGAGGAAATACAGGCGTTGTTGGGACTTTTTCACCACGTGTGTGGTGTGCGTGGTCCATGTGAGGTCCTCGGAGATGTGCACGCCGAGGAACTTGAAGCTGCTGACCCTCTCTACTGCAGCACCGTCGATGGAGATGGGGGCGTGCTCTCCTCTCCGCTTCCTGTAGTCCACGATCAGCTCCTTGGTCTTCTTGACGTTGAGGGTGAGGTTGTTTTCTTGGCACCACTGTGCCAGTGATCCAACCTCTTCCCTGTAGGCTGTCTCGTCGTCGTCGGCGATCAGACCCAACACTGTCATGTCGTCAGCAAACTTGATGATGACGTTGGAGCTGTGCATAGCCATGCAGTCGTGGGGGGAAAAGGGAGTAGAGCAGAGGGCTCAACACGCATCCCTGAGGGGCTCCAGTGTTGAGGGTCAGCGGCTCTGAGGTGGTGCTGCCCATCTTCACCACCTGGCGGCGGCCCGACAGGAAGTCCAGTATCCAGCTGCACATGGTCGGGTGCAGGCCTAGACTCCTGAGCTTGGTGTCGAGCTTGGCAGGAACTATCGTGTTGAACGCTGAGTTGAAGTCCACAAACAGCATTCTCACACAACAGTTCTTCCCCTCCAGGTGAGAGAGGGCGGTGTGAAGTGCCATGGCAATGGCGACGTCGGTGGATCTGTTTTGACGGTACGCAAATTGCCATGGGTCCAGCGTGGCAGGCAACATGGAACAAATGAAGTCCTTGACCAGCCTCTCGAAGCATTTACTGACAATCGAGGTGATGGCTACGGGTCTCCAGTCATTCAGGCAGGTTACCTTGGGGTGTTTAGGGACAGGCACGATGATGGACATCTTGAAGACCTCGGGAACAACAGCCTGGGACAGGGACAGGTTGAAGATGTCTGCGAAGACTCCTGCCAACTGGTCTGCGCATGCTCTGAGGACGCGCCCCGGGATGTGGTTTGGGCCCGCCGCCTTCCGGATGTCCACCCGCTTGAAGGCTCTGCGCACGTCAGCCTCTGAGATGTTCAGCAGGCTGGCCTCCTCAGGCAGCGGTGACTTCGGCGGGCTGCCGTTCACAGCGAACCGAGCGAAGAAGGTGTTTAGCTCGTCTGGGAGGGAGGTAGAGGAGTTCTCTACACCGCTGGTTCTCCCTCTGAAGTCCGTGATTGTCTGCAGCCCCTTCCACACACCCCTCACGTCGTGGCTCTTGAATTTGTCCTCCACCCTGTTCTTATACTCCCGCTTGGCAGAGCCGATGGTCTTGCGGAGGTCGTAGCGGGCTCTCGTATATTCCACCATATTCCCGGAGTCAAAGGTGGCGTTACGCGTGCGGAGTGCGGCGCGAACATCGCCATTGTGGCCTTGTAGCCGTCCTGGAAGGGGGTGTAGCAGTGGTCGAGGATCCGCTCGCCCCGTGTGTTGCTTGTGATGTGTTGGTAGAACTTCGGGAGAACTTTCTTCAGGTTCGCCTTATTGAAGTCCCCCGCCACAATGAAAGCAGCCTCCGGGTGAGCCGACTCCTGTTCGCTGATAGCCCCATAAAGCTCCTTCAGCGCTATGTCCGTGTTGGCTTGAGGGGGAATGTACACAGCAGATGGTAAGATTTTTCTGCAAGAAAAGGAGCTGATCTACATGTTGTGGAGTGAGGCAGCTCCTCTGTGCAGTAACGATATCGCCAGCGGTTGAGAAAACTCTCTCAGAAGGGACACTGGTCCCGGGGACACAGAGATACTGCTTTGCTTGGCGAGCCAAAAGGGGATACTCCCCTGCATGCACCATCCACCAGGTCAGTGGATTTTCAGAGAGTGGAACAGGTTTTACTTCCCTGTATCTATTCACTTCTTCCTTTGCCTTGTCAGCCGGAGTTTTCTGTGGTTCTGTGGCTTTTGGGGTGTAGGCTGGTCCAAGGAGAGACATCAGTGCAGATTCCTTTGACCTCTTTGCTGGAGAAGGGGCATCATCCACTGCAGGACCAAGAGCGTTGTCTTCCTGCTGCACAGGCACAGTTTCCTCATCCTCAGCTCCATCTCCATCAGATTCTTGCTGTTGAAAGATGAAAATATTCAGGAATAAACTTAATTGGAAAATCTATTAATATTTTTTTATATTATTTGTTTTATATTTATAATACTGTCGTATGCTAGCCTGGAAATCCAGACCCACATCTAGAAAGCTGTAGGTCTGATAATGATGACAATGAAAATGGCCCAACTCGAGGGGCGGCACCAAGCCGTACATCTTGTCCTTCAGGGCCACATATCTTAAAGAGATTTCACATACTTAAATCACTTTTATATCATGACATTACACATGCATGCATACAGTTACACACACATGCATGCAGACAGACTGACACACACCATGTATTTTCTTTAATATTTTATAATGTAAAATAACCAAGCACAGAGGTTACAAATTAATTAGCCTTTGCTAGAAACCCACTGTACTGTGTACACACACACACACACATCACACATACAATCATCACACATATCTCTCTCACTCTCACGCGCACACACACACAGTCACACAAGTAGGCCTAAGCATACCTTGAATTCAAGTTGTTGTATACAGCAGTCTTGAGGTCCTTAATCGCTGTGGAGTCGTGGGGGTCACTGCTCACTTCCTCCAGTAGCTGTGCGTGCAGAAGCGCAATAACGGAGAAAGTTGGGGACTTCTCTTCAGACATTATCAGTGTGGCTGCCTTCATTGGCCCAAGAGCTTTCACCACATCTTCTGCGACTGTTATGTCAGCCTCTGTCAGAGTGCAGAGATCGCTTTCGTTCCTGCGCACTTCAGGTGACAGCAGAGTTGCCGAGATGGCTGGCTGCTGCTCCAGGAAGCGTCCCAGCATCTCCAGAGCGCTGTTCCACCGGGTCACCACATCAATCACAAGCTTATGTGCAGGCAGCTCCAGCATCCTTTGTTTCTCTTTGAGCATGTGGTTTGCAGTAGTACTGCGATGGAAAAATGACGCGATGCGCCTCACTTGGCCGAGCGAGCGCGCAACGGCTGGGATTTTGAGAGCTGCTTGTGAGGCTAAGTTGAGCGTGTGCGCAAAACAGCCAATGTGCAACAGCTCCATCAATTGCACAGCACGGACCATATTTGCATCATTGTCCGTTACGATGGCTGGGTCTTTGTTTGTAAGCTCCCAATCTTGTATCGCCTCGGACAACAGGTCAGCTAGATTACTCGCCGTGTGGCTGAAGTGAAGTTGCGATTCCATGTTTCACCTCCGCGTACATGTTTGGGATTATCACTTCACTCAGCTGTTTGCGTGTAGGTAAAACGTAGCGTGGTTCTAGTACATTGACGAGGCTTCGAAAGCCAGCATTTTCAACAACGCCGTACGGGCGTATATCCTTGCATATGAAACTTGCGACAGCCTCGGTTATTTTTTGGACACGTGGAGAACTGGGTGGAACTTGCAAACAAGCGTCTTCTCCAGCGAGGCTTGTTTTGGATTCGCTTTCGCATAATGCACGTCTGGGTGATGTCTCAGTAAGTGGTTTCGTAGGTTTGTGGTATTTCCACAATATTTCACCTCCACTTTGCACAGCTTACATATGGCTTTACTTTTGTCCAGCTCTTCTCTGTCGTCATGTTTTTTAAAACCGAAATGCAGCCAGACATCTGCCTTTAGACCCGGCAGTGACTTCAGTGGAGCAGCCCCCGCCATGCTTTCAGATTCAACTGCGTTGAGAGAGCTTGTTGCGCGAGATCTGGCCAATTCTCGTCGCGCGAGATTTGGCCACGAGATCTCGTTGCGGGTTGAAGCTGCAAGCAGGAAAAGGCATAAAAGATCGAGCTCGGGATTTATGAATCGATAATCGCTCATTCAAATGAAGATCGATTCTGAATCGGGAAATCGATTTTTTTAACCCAGCCCTACATATGCATAATGTTCTGTTGCTGTTTAAATGCTATTTATGTAAGGAGCCTCTAGGTGGCACTACTGGTCCTTGTAATTGAGTTACTGAGTTACGCCTGAGAAGAAGAGCTGTAACGTGGATGAGAGAAGCTAAGTAAAGAAGGCAATTCCCCGTTCCTATACTTAGTGTGTGTGTAATTAATAATTCCTAAACCTACACCACACTACAGGAACCAAGAGACACAAGAGGCAGCACAAGCTCCCGGGCCTGGTACCCATCCTGGACACCTTCCAGCTCAGCAAGATGGCCTCCGAGGTGACCACCTACGATGATCGTAGAAGTTTATTCAGTAGGATAAAACCGTCAATGAGGTCCTACTTAGCAATACACTGATAAACACTGCAACATTGACCGTGGATTACTGATCTACTTACCTTTGCTCCTTTTTGGTGTTTATGATCATTAATGTGGGTTTTTTTTCAGGTGAACTTCCTGAAGGAGGGCTGTGGGAGTGACAACGTGTGCCAGAGCAACCTGCGGCTGCACATCAAGTTCTGCTCCAAGGAGAGCAACCAGGACGTGTTCACACCGCTGCCAATGTAACACACACACACACACACACACACAGCAACACCTATCAGAATTGTCAAGTAGGGTTGATTCACCGGTGACCGAAAAACCATACAATGATGGGTAAAGTAAGGGTGAAGTGGGATACTTATAATCTATGCATATAACCATGATGATGTTTTGTAATTGTTATCATATATCATATGTTGAGAAGGTGATGTTTTATGAATTAATGATGCTTGATCATATTTTAAGACATTGTGTTTTGTCATTCATAAGCATGTTTAACATTGTTATAATTCCTTTTACTCATAATCAAGCGTATTACATTATGTGTGATGAACTGGCAAGAAATGTTGAATGAAATAACTATTAAGAAACCTAAGGGAGTCATTACGAGGATATTACCATAAGTATAGACTGTCGTCTGTTGATGCTATGTGTAAATATTAAGTATCTAGGATTGTGACCGATAACCATTGGGTCCATAGTAGTAAGAATATCATAGGCCGAAGGAAGGTCTAGAAGGGCAATAAGGCTCTAAAAGCACGAACAGTGGTAGTTCAGTTAAGTAAACACTGGATGGCGGCATCACGAACAGAGCGCCAGGTGGTGGACACTCCCCCGGGTATTTCCAAAATAGTCAGCATCTTTTTGGTTGATAGTCAGCACTTATTTGGTGTTATGAAAAAATAGTAAGAAGAGAACCCAGGTGATCTGACGACATGACCGGGTAAGAAGCGACTGCGCATGCGACAAGGGGATAGAAAAAATAGGAAAGCGGACTCTAGTATAAAAGATAACAACCGAGAGAAATAGACGAGAACAGCCCCCAGACGGCCAGAACGGCACAGAAGAAACTTTATAAATACTTATTTGGAATATACCCAGTTTGGGAGAAACACCGAAGATACTTTGAAGAACTATTAGTGAAGTATTACTTTTTAATACTTCAAATATTCCATCCATCCATTTGCGTCCGCTTATCCGGGGCCGGGTCGCGGTGGCAGCCGGCTAAGCAGGGCCCCCCAGGTTTCCTTCTCCCCAGCCATGCTCTCTAGTTCCTCCTGGGGGATCCCGAGGCGTTCCCAGGCCAGACGAGATATATAATCTCTCCAGCGGGTTCTGGGTCTGCCCCGGGGTCTCCTCCCAGTTGGACGTGCCCGGAAAACCTCCAAAGGGAGGCGCCCGGGGGGCATCCTAATCAGATGCCCGAACCACCTCAGCTGACTCCTTTCGATGCGGAGGAGCAGCGGCTCTACTTCCGGAGCTCCCTCCAGGATGTCTGAGCTCCTTCATATCATCTTAAGGCTGAGCCCAGCCACCCTGCGGAGGAAACTCATTTGGCCGCTGTATCAGGCGGATCTGCATTCTTTTCGGTCACTACCCAAGATCAGTAGACCATAAGTGGAGGGTTGGGAACGTAGATTGGACGCTGTAAATCGAAAGCTTCGCCTTCCGGCTCAGCTCCCTCTTCACCAACAACAGACCAGGTAACAGCGGCCCGCATCACTGCAGACGCTGCACCAATCCGTCTGTCCATCTCCCGCTCCATTTTGCCCTCACTCGTGAACAAGACCCCGAGATACTTGAACTCCTTCGCTTGAAGGCAGCAACTCACTCCCAACCCGGAGGGAACACTCCACCGTTTTCCGGCAGAGAACCATGGCCTCAGACTTTGGAGGTGCTGACTCTCATCCCCGATCCGGCTTCACACTCGGACTGCAAACCGCCCAGTGCATGCTGGAGGTCACGGTCTGATGTAGCCAACAGAACGCACATCATCTGCAAAGAGCAGAGATGCAATTCTGAGGTCCCCAAACCGGACACTCTCCTCACCTCGGCTGCGCCTTGAGATTTCTGTCCATGAAGATCACGAACAGAACCGGTGACAAGGGGCAACCTTGGCGGAGTCCAACACCACTGAGAACATGCTTGACTTTGTGCCGAGATACGGAACAGCTCGCACTATTGTTGAGTACGGGACCGAATGGCACGTACCAAGGCCCCGGTACCCCATACTCCCGTAGTACCCCCACAGGATTCCCCGGGGACACGGTCATAGGCCTTCTCCAAGTCCACAAAGCACATGTTAGGACTGGATGGGCAAACTCACATGCCCCCCAACAACCATGCGAGGGGTTAAAGAGCGGTCCACTGTGCCACCGGCCGGGACGGAATCCGCATTGTTCCTCCTGAGCCTGAGGTTCGACAATCGGCCGGAGCTCCTCTCAGGCCCGGAAACTTACCCTGGAATAAACTTTCCGGGGAGGGCTGAAGCAGTGTGATACCCGATAGTTGAGCACACCCTCGGTCCCCTTTTTGAAATGGGACCACCACCCGGTCTGCCATTCCACAGGTACTGTCGCCCGGACCTCCACGTACATTGAACTAGGCGTGTCAGCCACGACAGCCCGACAATGTCCAGAGCCTTCAGCATCTCAGGGCGAATCTCATCCACGACACTGGCGCCTTGACACTGAAGAGCTTTTTGACTACTTCAGTGACCTCTACCAAGGATATGGGTGAGACTTCCCCGAGTCTTCAGACTCTGCCTCTTCCACAGAGGACTGTACTGGTCGGATCAGGAGCTTCCTCAAAGTGTTCTTTCCACCGCCCGACAATATCCTCAGTCTGGGTCAGCAGTTCTCCTCCCCGACTGAGCACAGCCTGAGCCAAGCCCTGCTTTCCCTTCCTGAGTCGCCGGACAGTTTGCCAGAACATCCTTGAGGCCAACCGAAAGTCCTGCTCCATGGCCTCCCCAAACTCCTCCCACACCCGGGTTTTTGCTTCAGCAACCGCTGAAGCTGCGGTCCTTTTGGCCTCCCGGTACCTGTCTGCTGTTTCAGGAGACCCCTGGGCCAACCAGGCCCGAAAAGCCTCCTTCTTCAGCATGAAGGCTTCCTTCAACGCTGGTGTCAATTCAATTCAATTCAATTTTATTTGTATAGCCCTTAATCACAAGACAGTCTCAAAGGGCTTTACAGGCCAGATTGTTATGGGCCAAACGTGATTCATGACACCCCCTAGCCCAAGCCCCCCTAAGGGCAAGAAACGACTCCCTTAATTAACAAGGAAGAAATCTCGAGGAGGAACCTCAGAGTGGGGGATCCCTCCTTCCAGGGATGGTTCAAAGTGCAATGGGTGTCATACGGGCATTTAAAAACAGGGGTAACAAAGCATGACAAAATGCAAATGACAGACTGCAAATAACAAAGTACAAATAGTAAATGAAATAGTAATAATGTGATGGGGTGCTGGCTGGAGAGCAAGCTGGTAGCCGGCAGGTGAGGTGGCCAGGTATCCAGTCACGATCACAGCAGCACTCTAGATAATGGAGACAACATGAGGTTAGATGGAGCACAGTAGGCAGGGAACATACAAGTAATCCTCAGACCTAGTACCCATCGGCAGCTAGGGTAGGCTAGTGCTAACAGTAATTGATTTAGCTGTAAAATTAGAGCTGAGGGCACTCCTAGGCAGCCAAAAGGGAGGGTAAATAGGTGGGTTTTTAGTCTCAGCCTTAAATATATCAGCAGAGTCAGCCTCCCTGATTACAGGTGGCAGACTGTTCCAACAGATAGGGTGGCTCGATGAAGGAACGCCCTGTTTTTCCTGCTGATTTTTTATTTACTTTTGGAATTGATAAAAGGCCAGCTCCTGAGGACGCGAGCGGCCGAGAAGGACAATAGGGAACAATAAGGTCCTTCAGGGTAACAGGATGGTGCAGGGCCCGCAGGGACTTGTAGGGTAAGAAGTAGCACCTTAAAATCTGATCTGGCATTTAGGTGGGCAGCCAGTGGAGGGAAGTCGAGAAGAGGAAGTAATGTGGTCAAACTTCCTAGTTCTCGTTAAAAGTCTAGCAGCAGCGTTCTGTACGAGCTGGAGGCTTTTTGTAGTAGAGCTCGGTAGGCCAGAGAACAGTGCATTACAGTAATCCAGTCTGGATGATATAAATGCATGGATGAGTGTCTCTGCGTCCGCAGCGGATAGCATTGGTCTGATCTTGGCAATGTTTCTAAGATGAAAGAAAGCAGTTCTGGTGATACTTTTGACATGCTGATCGAAAGAAAGCGTAGGATCAAGCAGAACACCAAGATTCTTGACGCAGGAGCTTTGGGCAATAGTGGATCCCTCAAGGCAGAGTGTGACGTCATCAAGTTGTGATTGTTTATGCTTCGGGCCGAAGATAATCATCTCAGTTTTCCCCGTGTTAAGCTGCAAGTAATTTTGGGACATCCATCTTTTGATTGCAGCGAGGCAGGATTCAACCTTTTGGATCTGTTGGAGTCGGGGGGAGTCTTTTGATCCAATGGAATGTAGATTTGGTGTTGTCGGCATAGCATGAAAGCTGGTGTCCACCAACGGGTTCTTGGGTTGCCGCCACGACAGGCACAGACAGCCTTTTGACCACAGCTCCGAGCTGCAGCCTCTACAATGGAGGCTCTGAACATGGCCCACTCAGGTTCCATGTCCCCAACCTCCCCCGGGATGCACGAGAAGTTCTTCCGGAGGTGGGAGTTAAAGACCTACGGACAGGGGCTTCCACCAGACGTTCCCAGTTCACCCTCACTACACGTTTGGGTTTACCAGGTCTGTCTGGCAGCCTCCCGCGCCATCTGATCCAACTCACCACCAGGTGGTGATCAGTTGACAGCTCTGCTCCTCTCTTCACCCGAGTGTCCAAAACATGCGGCCGCAGATCTGCTGATACGATTACAAAGTCGATCAGCGACCTTTGGCCTAAGGTGGTCCGGTACCAGGTACACTTGTGGACCACCCTATGTTCGAACATGGTGTTTGTTATGGCCAGTCCATGACTAGCACAGAAGTCCAATAACAAAACACCACTCTGGTTCAGATCGGGCAGGCCGTTCATCCCAATCACTCCCCTCCAGGTTTCTCCATCATTGCCCACGTGTGCGTTGAAGTCCCCCAGTAGAACTATGGAGTCCCCGGATGGAACCCTTTCCAGGATGCCACCCAAGGACTCCAAGAAGGCCGGATACTCTGAGCTGCTGTTTGGTGCGTAGGCACACACAACAGTCAGAGCCTTCCCCCCAGCGACTTGCAGTCGCATGGAGGCGACCCTCTCATTCACCGGAGAGAACTCCAACACAGCGGCGCTCAGCCAGGGACTTGTGAGTATCCCCACACCCGCCTGGCGCCTCACACCCTGGGCAACTCCGGAGAAGTAGAGGGTCCAGCCCCTCTCCAGGAGTTTGGTTCCAGACCCGGTGCTGTGCGTGGAGGTGAGCCCAACCATATCTAGTTGGTACCGCTCCACCTCCCGCACCAGCTCAGGCTCCTTCCCCGCCAGTGAGGTGACGTTCCACGTCCCTAGAACCAGTCGGCGATGACGGGGATCCGCACGCCCAGGACCCCGCTTTTGCCTACCGCCCGGTATACAATGCACCCGACCCCAAGATGAATCTCCCTGAGTGCGCAATCAGGCACACACAACAACTAGGGAGAACCGGATAAGTACATCTGATTCGGACGCCTTGCTCTCTCACACAGTACCATCGATATACGGACGGTTATTATAATTCTCAAAATATGTGGATGATTTATAGCTTTAGGAGGACAGTCTACTAACCCACAGGGGGGGGTAAACCTCTAGGGTCCCTCGTTGATGGCATGTAGTGAAGAGAAGAATCTGAAGAGCTTTTAGGTGAACATCTACATATCGCGGGCATTAAGGAGGACTTATTTATTGTTACATTGTCAGTCCGGACTACTAAACCTGAAGAACCAAGACTCCAACTGGAAATCATTAGCTACTACCCCTGCTGTCGTGTCTCTATCTCTTATCAAAAACAGATACATTAGAATTATTCCCTCCCAACAATATTATTCCCCATGAGGTGTCCTAGAGGTCATAGGATAAGTTGGCCTAGGTTACTATTATGGACTATTATATTCTTTATTCGTACAATTGCATTTACCTTTATTATAACTATCTTTGTTGATTTTGTGCTGAGCATTTTGCTGTCCGCCAGATGGGGGCGTGCTCTCCTCTCCGCTTCCTGTAGTCCATGATCAGCTCCTTGGTCTTCTTGATGTTGAGGGCAAGGTTGTTCTCCTGGCACCACTGTGCCAGTGATCCAACCTCCTCCCTGTAGGCTGTCTCGTCGTCGTCGGCGATCAGACCCAACACTCGTGTCGTCAGCAAACTTGATGATGACGTTGGAGCTGTGCATAGCCATGCAACAAGGCATCAAGGCATCACTGAACAGGAAGAAAGCGGCCTTCAGGAGTGGAGACAAGGAGGAGATGAAGAAGATGCAGAGAGAACTGAGGGAGAAGATCACAGAGGGCAAGGAGAGCTACAGAAGAAAGCTTGAGAGGAAGCTTCAACAGAAGAACCTCAGGGAAGTGTGGAGTGGAATGAGAACCATTACTGGCCATGGAGCTAAGACCATCCAGGGGAGGGAGGGAAACCTGGATGAGGCCAACGAGTTAAACAGGTTTGACGGTGTGGCTCCTCTCCTCCCTCCCCCTAGCTCTTCCTGTGACCTCTCCCCCACCTCTCTCCTCCTCCCCCCCCCCCCCCCCCCCCCCCCCCCCCCCCCCCCCCCCCCCCCCCCCCCCCCCCCCCCCCCCCCCCCCCTCCCCTCCCTCTCTCCCCCTCTCTCCCCCCTTGCTCCCCCCCCGCTCCTCTCCTCCCTCTCCTCTCTCCAGGGCCAATCACCATCACGGCGGAGGATGTGAGATGTGAACTCGGCAGACTACGCCCAGGCAAGGCTGCAGGGCCTGACGGCCTCAGCCCCAGAGTGCTCAAGGTGTGTGCGACTCAGCTGTGCGGCGTCTTCCAGCACATCTTCAACCTGAGCCTGAGCACGATGATCGTCCCTGTCCTGTGGAAAACATCATGCCTGGTTCCTGTCCCCAAGAAAAGACACGCAAGCAGCCACAGTGACTACAGACCTGTGGCCTTGACCTCACATGTGATGAAGTCGCTGGAGAGGCTAGTCCTGAAGCACATCCGTGCACTAGTCGAACCATCACTGGACCCTCTGCAGTTCGCCTACCAGCCCCGTATTGGAGTGGAAGACGCCATCATCTACCTGCTGCACAGGACTTATTCTCACCTGGAGGAGGCAGGCAGCGTTGTGAGAGTCACATTCTTTGACTTCTCAAGCGCTTTCAACACCATAAAGCCTGCCCTGCTTGGGACTAAGCTACTGGACATGCAGGTGGACGCTCCACTAGTGGCCTGGATTACTAACTACCTCACAGGTCGGCCACAGTATGTGAGGCTGCAGAGCAACATGTCGGACACCATAGTGAGCAACACGGGAGCACCTCAGGGCACAGTCCTGTCTCCCTTCCTGTTCACACTCTACACCTCAGACTTCAGATACAGCTCACAGTCCTGCCACCTGCAGACGTTTTCGGGGGCTGTTATGCGCAGTTTCGAGCGGTCATCTATTGTGGCTGGAGTTCAGGTTCAGGTTCTGGATTGTCTGTAGCAAAGCAGCGAGCTCGGGAATCAATGTGACACAAGGCAGTATCACCAGGAATGATTCAAAGTTTATTTACATACACAGAGCATATATACAGTTTGCATGGGAGAAAAAGAAGCATTTACATATAGACACAACAGACATAGAAACGCCTCCAAGACAGCCATTCAGGGAGCAGGGACAACAAGGCCGTCCATGGAGACCCTTCCGTCCCCACACCCCAGACAGCCAATCCGGAGACGCCAGGACCCCAGGCCCCACGTGGGGATGTAACAGACAGACAAACAGTTAACTTGAAGCACGGATATCATGGCCTCCCGTGCCACACAAGAGGTGCAGAGACTGCAAGGTCTCACGTTGAGCCCTTGCGTGGGACCGCCAGTCCAGATAGAAGACGCAACCTGTTCCCACAACAACAGCTGCGAGTGCGTCTCAGAGGCCTCCCGAGGAAAACAGATAAGAGTGAAGCTGACTAGTCACGTAGGCCACACAGCAGAGTGGAAAGTTACCGGCCCACACGATCAATACATCCACAACTCCCAACAGGGGGTTACTGTATCAGGAAGGGGCAGGAGTCCGAGTACAGGAGTGTGGTGGACAGTTTCGTGGAGTGGTGTGGACTAAATCACCTGCAACTCAACATCTCCAAGACGAAGGAGTTGGTGGTGGATTTCAGGAAGCAACCGACTCACCCGAAACCGGTCAGCATCAGGGGGACCGAGGTGGACATTGTCGAGGAATATAAGTACCTGGGTGTTCACATAGACAATAAAATGGACTGGACTAAAAACACAGAGGCCCTGTATAAGAAAGGTCAGAGTCGCCTGTATTTCCTACGGAGACTCAGATCTTTCAACGTCTGCAAAACCATGCTGAGATGTTCTATCACTCTGTGGTGGCCAGCGTCGTCTTCTACGCTGTTGTGTGCTGGGGCAGCAGGGTGAAGGCAGCCGACGCCAACAGACTCAATAAGCTCATCAGGAAAGCGGGTTCTGTCCTGGAAGTGGAATTGGAGTCTTTGGTGGAGGTCTCGGAGAAGAGGATGTTGAGTAAACTACTCAGTATTATGGACAACGCCTCCCATCCCCTTCACGCCACACTGGTGTCATACCAGAGCACCTTCAGCCGTAGACTGAGATTACCAAGGTGCACCACAGAACGCCACAGGCGGTCCTTTCTGCCTGTGGCCGTCAAACTCTATAACTCCTCCCTATAACTCCCCCCTACAAGACAATGAACACAGCAATATAATGTGCAATATTACCTCACTTTCCTCAGTATTACTTCCTCAGTATTACGTGCAATATTAATATTACTGTCCAACCAGGGCTGTGTTAAACTCAGACTGTGACATAGGCAAGGACGATTTCTGAGCCCCCCTCCCAAAAAAAACATGCACGCACGCACACAGGAAACATTGCGTGGGTAAAATGACTGGGGATGGCATGTCAGGATTTTTTTTATTAGAACCTATACTATATGTTTTGATAATGCGTTGTTCGATGACCCGTTGCAATATTGGACCGTTAAGCTGTACGATAGCGGCATCGTTTCACTAACAGAGCTCAAAGTGTGGCAGAATAAATTCAACCGTTTGACTGAGCTTCATAAGACTCCACAAATCATATTATTGCTTGTCACCCCATTTGTATGTTCGTACTACATGTACGAACATACAAATCATAATTCATAATTTTCTTCAGGTGTATTTTCGGCCCCCCCCTCCATGAGATCACATAGGCACGTGCCTATAATTCCTATGCATTAACACGGCCCTGTGTCCAACATCATGTGCAATCCTCTATCATGTGCTATATTATTATTATTATTATTATAATTATCATGTTGTCTATAAATATTATCTATAACACTACCTCTCATCTCCTCTCATCATGTGCAATATTCTTAATGTCATGTCCAATAATATTTCACTTCATTTATGCCAAATTGTTTTCGCCGTCGGAATATCTTATCTTGCCCACATATTTGTATATTTAACTAATTTGCATATACGTCAGTTTATTTTTATCATTCTGTTGTTTCCCTTGTTTTATTGTACTGTATCGCTATGCAACCTGGCACAAGAATTTCCTTCGGGATTAATAATGTTCTATTCTATTCTATTCTATTGATTGATGCAGGCTTTATTTTGAACATGTTAGAACAATACAATAAAAAGAATACAGTAAAAGAAAATGTCCAAAAAGGAGCAGGAAGAAGCATAAGCTTATTTAATCCTACCCCTTTTCCATCACTCAGTTATGTGTATATGTACCCGCACACCCATAAACATGCATATTTACAAAAGTACATATTAACAAACAAAATAAATAAGTAGTTTTTTTTTTGTTCATTTATAGTAATAAGTACTATAAATGAACAAAAAATGGTCAAAGCCCTTCTTCCTCCCTGTACCTCGTAAAAAAACATCTTTTTGTACCGCATTTTAAACTGGGTCATGCTTGGACATTGCTTGAGTTCCACACTCAACCCGTTCCACAGCTTCACTCCACATACGGAAACACAAAAACTTTTTAACGTTGGTTATGGTTATGGTTGTTGTATTCTATTCTACCTGCTCCTCAATGACATGGATCTGAATTCACTGTCGAACCCTTTGGATAAAAACCATTTGCTATACAGTATATTAATAGTAAATAGAAAACAACACTGCTTTTGAACACGGTTTCTGTTCTGTTCGCGTGGCAGTGAGAAGGGGCTGCCGGTGTTCTCGGTGAGCGAGCAGAAGAAGGACCTGGCTCTGCAGGTGACCGTGAGGAACCGGGACAGGGACGACGCCCACGAGGCCGGCTCCTGGGGACCTTCCCCAACAGCCTCTCCTACTCGGGCTTCCGGTCGCATAAAGCTGCGGTGAGCGGGAAAGAGGCTGCGCTGTCTGGCGGGCCGGGGATCAGGGGCGGGAATCACCTGATATGATATTATCACCATATTATCAATATTATCACCATATTATCAATATTATCACAATATTATCACGATACCTGGGCCACAATACGATAGTATCACGATATTGGGAGTTTTGGGATACATGAAGTATTGCGATTAAACTTGTTGCGGTATATCACAATTATTTTAATTAAAACAAACTTAACACTGACGGAACACCAGAAGAGTATTAACCAAACACCTCACGCACATGGAGACTGTGTGACCTGATGACCTGAAGTATTGATACTTAAGTATTGATCAGTATTGGTACTTGGCACCCACTTTATTGGTATTGTATTGCAGAAGAATCTATTGTCGCAATACCTAATTCCCTACCGTGGATGCCACAGTTTTTTTAATTCACGTTGGTGATTCGTGACTTGTGAGTCTACTATGTGTTGTTGTTGTTGTTTACAGAGGGAAAAACAAGTCATCTGCATCGCCAATAAAAACGGTTCCCAGGCCGACTGTTCTTGGCTCTTGGTCCATATCTTGTGGAGCACGTTGAATGGATGACATACAGTATTTCTGTCCCATTTGTTTGTTTGTTTGTTGTCTCCCAGGCGACGTTCTACATCATCTTGAGCACAGCGGGAATTTCCCTGGACACAACGGAGATAAGCATCGGCCTGCAGCTTCAAATGAACTATCTATATATACTATCTACTGTATAACTATCTATATTTAAGGTTTAGTTTTGTTGCACTTTGCGTGGAGAACGATTCAATTGGGAAGGAAGCACAAAGTTATTCAGGTTTATATTAGTGTGTCTTCTACTTACAGTCAGTTATATATTTTTTCCCATGCAATTTACAATAAAATATTTGTTTTGCAGATTTTCATTTTTTCTTAGTTTTTTCAAACAAGGAATGTGCTCATGCACCAATTTCAAAAAAGCACATTCCTTGTTTGTAAAAACGAATGCAATAAAGCTCATTCTGATTATTCTGATTCTGATTTAAATAAATATACGCCCCATGAAATAGAAATATTTAGAATTTATCATATGTTGAATTAATCATATGGATTAAATAAAATATGTGTGTGTGCCTGTGTGTGTGTGTGTTTCTGTATGTGTGTGTGCTTCTGTGTGTGTGTTCAGAACCAGCACGCAGGAGGGAATCGCCAAAGTGAACACCAAAGTGGTCATTGAGCTGTCACTGTCTGTAACCGGGTAAGTACTGCTGAGGAAGCCCTCCCCTCTCGAGAACATCTCCATCTCAATTCAATTCAATTCAATTCAATTTGAAGAGCTTTATTGGCATGGGAAACGTACATTGCCAAAGCGAGTGGTAAATAAAACTAAAACAAATCTAATTTACAATTGTCGATTTACAAATGTACAATTGCAGAAATTCTATCAAAAGAATGTATACACAAGGCTGCAATATTGCAGTTTTGAGTTTCTTTGAGTTTTGGAGTTTCTAAAGTATACTTTATACACAGGTATATAAAGTAAGTCAACTTAAAAAAAATATATATTGTGGCAGCCGGCCACCGAGGAGCATAAGAGAGCTATGGAAGCATTATTTGTTCCCGGCGTTCACACTTCGGCCCCTAGAGGGAGCCACTGAGACACAGCCGCCTAGACCGGCAATCAGCGGTATTGGAAAGGCCTGCACCTTGTTAGAGGAACTCGGTAGCAGCCAATCAAGGCCCTGTATTCAGGACATAAATAGGAGAGGACCTGGGAAGTGGAGGAGAAGGAGGAGGAGGAGGATGAGGAGGAGGAGGAGGATGAGGAGGAGGAGGAGGATGATGAGGAGGAGGATGAGGATGAGGAGGATGATGATGATGATGATGATGATGATGATGAAGAAGAAGAAGAAGGAGATGAATGCGCTGTGTGAGTTCTGTGAGAGTAAAAGAAGTGGCTGTGTGCCTTTGCCTTTGAACGTCTGAGAACCAGT
>PIJE02003298.1:11345-29939 GCA_002895965.2 Coryphaenoides rupestris | reverse complement strand
ACCGTTCTTAGGTCGAGGTGAACACAAACCTTCTTATGTCTGTCAGGTGAACACAACCTTCTTATGTCTGTCAGGTGAACACAACCTTCTTATGTCTGTCAGGTGAACACAACCTTCTTATGTCTGTCAGGTGAACACAACCTTCTTATAGTGAACACAACCTTCTTATGTCTGTCAGGTGAACACAACCTTCTTATAGTGAACACAACCTTCTTATAGTGAACACAACCTTCTTATGGTGAACACAACCTCCTTATAGTGAACACAACCTTCTTATAGTGAACACAACCTTCTTATAGTGAACACAACCTTCTTATGTCTGTCAGGTGAACACAACCTTCTTATAGTGAACACAACCTTCTTATAGTGAACACAACCTTCTTATAGTGAACACAACCTTCTTATGTCTGTCAGGTGAACACAACCTCCTTATAGTGAACACAACCTTCTTATGTCTGTCAGGTGAACACAACCTCCTTATAGTGAACACAACCTTCTTATAGTGAACACAACCTTCTTATAGTGAACACAACCTTCTTATAGTGAACTTATGTCTGAAAACCTTCTTAGTAACTGGAAACAACCTCTTATTTTCCAGTGACCAACAACCTTCTTATAGTGAAACAAGCCTCTTATAGTGGAACACACCTCTTATGTCTGTCAGGGTGAACACACCTCCTTATGGTGAACACAACCTTCTTATGGTGACACAACCTTCTTGTAGTGAAACACCAACCTTTTTGTCTGTCAAGGTGAACACAAACCTCCTTATAGTGAACACAACCTTTTATGTCTGTCAGAGTGACACAACCTTCTTTATAGTGAACACAACCTTCTATAGGAACACAACCTTCTTATGTCTGTCAGGTGAAACACAACCTTGCTTTGTCTGTCAGGTGAACACAACCTCTTATTGGTGAACACAACCTTCTTATGGTGAACCACAACCTTCTTATGTCAGGAACAATAACAAGAACTGTGAAGTGTTTCAGAATATTTTGGTTGGAGTTTCTCACATATTTTACAGTTTTTGTGAGTTACCATCATATATCTTCCCACTTTGATCACCCTCCTAACCCTTTATGGGTTCCTTCTCAAGGCTTCCTCCTTGGGGTTGGTGAGTTTCTCCTTCTAGGGTTAGGGTCAGGAGGGTGATTAAACGATAGAAAAATAAAACTGACTTGACAAAATTGGAGATGCTTCCTCAGGTTCAGTTAAATGTTTCTATAAATATTATATTATAAAACTTGGTCCTAAGGGTAATATTGTAATAACTGTATTCATTTGAGGGAGGTTTAATTGGTTTGTTTTTTTTATTCAATGCTCCAGTGACCAATAGGACGCCTTCTCAGTTGGTCATCACTAAGGTCAAGCAATTTGCTGGCTCTGGCACCTTCGTCACAAGATCAAAGTGGGGCGTTGACCAGCTCCACCAGCGTCAACGGAATCAACCCATTATAAGGTCAGGAGGAAGGTGGATTGGTGTCTTTACTTCCAGAAGTAACATCAAAGATTTGAATACCAGATCTAAACAGATAAGGAGTGGGACTTAGAGGCTGGGCTGGAAACCAAGCACTGGCAATGGGCGGAAGTGGCGCTTGGTTTCCGGTTTGGTTCTGATGACGAGATGAAAGTCATTCAGCCAATTATGCATCTACAGATCCCCTCCAGCAACAGGATTGTTCCAAACAAATATGAAGTGAAAGATAGTGAAACGTCCTGTTCACCCAGGTTCAAATTTGACTTTAGAGGAATATCTTAAGTCAGATGTATGAGTCATTGGTAACACCTTAACTCTAATCTTGTCCTCATGCAGGACTGCCCAGAGTTCGACCTGATGTTTGACAACACCCTGGACCAATGGGTGTGCTGCTCCTCTGCAGAGAAGTGCATCTTCATTCTGGTACTGTACCAGGCCTACCAGACCTACTCAGGTGGTCCTACTGGGACCCCCAAAGGTCTGCCAAGGGGTTTGGAGAAGGTGGGTGCATTACGCAGGATGAGCCTGGATGCAGGTATGATCCCGCTGCGTGACACCAGGAAGCCCCAGGTCCTGCTAGGACCCAAGTCCCGGACTCTAGTGGCCAGAAGGAAAAGCTGTGTCCCTGCCAGAGAGACAGACTTCATCAACTGTCACCCTAAGCTAACAGGAGGTATGCTAACTACCCTACATTAAATCAGTATTAACTAGGGCTGAATGATATGGTGAATTACTTTTACTTGTTTACATATATAGATATTTTGATTGTGATATGATTCACTGTTAGTGGAAATAATAACAATTCAATAATCACAGTTGTACTTTTTATTGTTGTTTCTATTTGTGCATTACTGCACTGTCGCTAATCCTGTATGATTGACAAGCACTTTTGGATGTTTGTGCGTCAATTGGCACAGACTTTTTTTCCAACTTTTTTTCGGACTTCTTCTCGGATTACCGGAGCACGAGCTGTAAAACCTTTTCTCCTCCTGCCGTTTTGCTCTTTACCAACACGCCGCTGGATGAAGAAGAAGAGAGGCAAACGTGCCATCCTTCTATGGCGATCCCGTTGAGGTGCTCCGTTACGGAGCATTTTGCTTGCAAATGTTCAATCCCTGGACAATAAAATGGACGAACTACACGCACGGATTGACTTCCAGCGGTATACTGCGAACTGCTGCATGATGGCATTTACTGAAACCTGGCTAGACCCTACGGTACCCGACTCGGCTATTGCCCCAGCTGGATTCTCAATCTACCGGCAGGACAGAACAAGGGAGTCAGGTAAACAGAGGGGTGGAGGGCTATGCTTTATGGTTAACTCCTGCTGGGGTTCGGATGTAGCAGTACACATTGCTCACCGGAGATCTTAACTATAAAAGTACAGTCCTTCTACCTCCCTCAGGAACTCAGCTCCTTGATAAGCAGCAGTGTACATTCCACCGCAGGCGGATACATGTGCATGCAAGGTAACTTGTATGGAGTAATTAACGGACTAGAGAACGCTCACCCTGTGGCAGCATCTACTGCTGTTGGTGACTTTAGTAGGGCTAATATGAGGAAAGTTTTGCCTAAATGTCACCAACACGTTAACTTTCCTACCCGTGGTGATCAGACTCTTGACAATTGTTATTCACAACTACAGAACAGCTACACCCCTCCCCCGCCCTGCCTTTGGTAAGGCTTTGGGTTCAGGGCCTCCTCCCAACCTACAGACGACGACTAAAACAGGAAAAAATGGTCTATCGGGCAGTTCAGCGCTGGAGTGAGGAATCCATCACCACTCTACAGAACTGCTTTGAATCCACAGACTGGCACATGTTCTGTGTTGCAGTGAATGGGGACATTGATGAATACGCAGACTCTGTCACAGCCTACATCTCTTGTCACTGTCCATACTGTCACATCGTCCATATGGACTAGAAAGTTCAGTAATTGTCCAAAGAGAAAATTAATCCAAAAGTAACGACACAGTCCAAATACTGCTGCCACGAATGTAGTGTCCGAGGTGTGTGGGCGTCAAATACACTTTTAGTTAGGAACAAAAACTCAGTACTCCAGGTTAATGCGCTTCCATTTATTTATTTCAGCCACAACAATGAACATGCAACGTTGCCTTCACTCTGATGTACTGGCTCCAAGCATTAACACTTGAATACTGTTGCTAATGGAGACTTGATACTTGATTACTGTTGCTAATGGACAAGACCTTTCATCTCGTCAACGAAAACAATACACACATTCGTCATAGTTTTATTATCAAAGATCTATTTTTACATCTCGTCTTAGTCGTGGAAAAATGGTTGTTGCCGAACATTTTTTGTCATAGTTTTAATCAACCAAATTAAATTAGCCCATACGCCCCATACTGAAGAAACCTTCCATCACCTGCCTGAATGACTACCACCCTGTAGCACTGACCTCCATCATCATTTGGTGCTTGGAGTGGCTAGTCAGAACCCATATCTACCCTTCCTGACACCTGGGACCCCCTTCAATTTGCATACCGTCCCAACAGATCTACGGACGACGCCATTGCCCAGACAGTACACACCGCCCTCTCCCACCTGGATAAGCGAAATGCATATGTGAGGATGCTATTCATAGATTACAGCTCAGCATTCAACACTCTTGTGCCCGCTAAGTTCGTTCCCAAGCTCAGGAGCCTGGAGTTAAAATCCTCCCTTTGCAACTGGATTCTGGACATCCTGACTGGCAGACCCCAGGTGGTGAGGATGGGCAGTCTCACCTCCTCTGTACTGACCCTAAGCACCGGAGCACCACGGCTCCAACACCATCCTTAAGTCTGTGGACGACACCACCATCCTGGGTCTCATCACCAACAATGATGAGACCGCCTGCAGAGAGGAGGTCAGGGACTTGGCAACATGGTGCCAGGGCAACAACCTCAGAATAGGACAGAGTATCTCTGCAGCATTACAGTCCTTGTTATACATGTAAATCAACAAGGTTCCTTAATCAAAAAATTGCAGGTCTTGCGAATTGGATATGGCACTTGACCATATTGCGATTTCGATAATATTTAGATGAACTAACCCTAACCCTAGTTGTTATTATTATTATACGATACATTCTTTGTGGGTCCCTGCCAGAGGCCTGTGCCATGAACCTTGTCATCTACCGATGCAAAGCCTTCTTCACCCGCCTGAAGAAGAGGTTGGCAGCCAAGCCAGCCAGCTCCCATTCCAAAGGTGAGCTAATTCTCATGACGTGTGCTGTACTTCCCCAATCAGGACTTGGGAGTAGCTGGAGGTGATATTTCAAGGTCGGTATTTTCTGAGAAGCACAACCCATAGATGGAAGGATGTTGCAGAACTTTGATCACGTTTCACCACATAGAAATCATAGTCTGATGCTGATGACGAGGCTGCTCTCTTGAATCTAGGTCAGTCTCTTCTCTCTTGTCTCTAGTCTTTAATCTCTGATCACTAGTTTGTCATCTCTGGTTTCTAGTCTCATTTCTAGTCTCTGGTTTATGGTCTCTAGACTCTGGTCTCTGGTCACAACCTCATTCTGGGATATAGAAACCCTATCCCTCTCCTCCCCACGCCCTCCTCTCTCTGTCCATCCATCTCCTGTCCATCTCTTTCCCTCCCTTTCCCTCCATCCCTCCCCATCTCTGTGTCTATTGTCCCAGCTGGCTGCTCATCTCGCTGCAGGAGAATGACACTTCTGTGGTCGGGGTTGACAGGACACTGAGTTCTGTGTTCTGTGTTTGTGTGGATGTCCGATGCTTTGGGCCAGAGCAAGATCCATGTGACCCCAACCACCACGCACCACCAACTTGCTAGTTATATTTTCTATATAACACATTTTAAGGCAGTTTGTGGTCTGTCAGGTCAGCCAGGTCAGCGTTCCTCCATCAAGGGTCATGTGACCCAGCGGGTGACGGTGCCGCTGGCCGAGCGAGGAGAGCGTCTGAGTCGGGCGGAGGACCAGACGGTGGAGCTCATGCACAAAGCCCAGCAGTTTGCAGACACAGCCCACAAGGTCAGCACCACCCGTCACTACAGTAGACACCTCCACACTTAGCTAGGGGGAGCAGGTAGGGTTAGGTGGTGTCTTGCTCAGGGACACCTCCACACTTAGCTTGGAGGAGCAGGTAGGGTTAGGTGGTGTCTTGCTCAGGGACACCTCCACACTTAGCTTGGAGGAGCAGGTGGTGTCGTGCTCAGGGACACCTCCACACTTAGCTAGGAGGAGCAGGTAGGGTTAGGTGGTGTCGTGCTCAGGGACACCTCCACACTTAGCTAGGAGGAGCAGGTAGGGTTAGGTGGTGTCTTGCTCAGGGACACCTCCACACTTAGCTAGGAGGAGCAGGTAGGGTTAGGTGGTGTCTTGCTCAGGGACACCTCCACACTTAGCTAGGAGGAGCAGGTAGGGTTAGGTGGTGTCTTGTCAGGGACACCTCCACACTTAGCTAGGAGGAGCAGGTAGGGTTAGGTGGTGTCTTGCTCAGGGACACCTCCACACTTAACTAGGAGGAGCAGGTAGGGTTAGGTGGTGTCTTGCTCAGGGACACCTCCATACTTAACTAGGAGGAGCAGGTAGGGTTAGGTGGTGTCTTGCTCAGGGACACCTCCACACTTAACTAGGAGGAGCAGGTAGGGTTAGGTGGTGTCTTGCTCAGGGACACCTCCACACTTAGCTAGGAGGAGCAGGTAGGGTTAGGTGGTGTCTTGCTCAGGGACACCGCCACACTTAACTAGGAGGAGCAGGTAGAGTTAGGTGGTGTCTTGTTCAGGGACACCTACACACTTAGCTAGGAGGAGCAGGTAGGGTTAGGTGGTGTCTTGCTCAGGGACACCTCCACACTTAGCTAGGAGGGGGAGCTTTGGGATCGAACCAGCAACCTTCTGGTTGGCAGACAATGGCTCTACCTCCTGAGCTACTGCTTCCCACAACCAGAGTAATAGTGTAGTTGAAGCTACAGTTGTAGCAATAGTGACTGGAGTTGGTGAGTATGTGCGGGTGGTGGGAGATACTCAGGGCCTCAGGAGTGTGGGTGCCTCAACAGATGATTTTGGGTTCAGGGCTTTAGTAACTCTTCCTTTTCATCTCCTCGCATGTGTCTTTAGGGATAGGGTCTGGCGGAGGGACAGGGTTTCCTGAAGTAATAGGGTAGGGGTTAAGTTGAGATGGCCTGTATAAAGATTTACCAGCAGGTTAAGGGTTACAGTGATATGGTATAAAGAAAGAATACAACATCTGTGGAATGCTGCTGCAGGCTTTGGGCTTCACCTCATATTTCGTTTTTCTCTTGTTTAATGTACGTTTTGTACTATGATGAAAATTGCTCAACTTTTGTGACCCTGATTCCTTCACCAGCTGGCCTTGAAGTTTTCAAAGTGATTACCTGGAACTCCAAGAAGAACCGCTAGCACCTTAACCACCCTGGAAGAACCACAAGCACTTTAACCACCCTGGAGAAACACAAGCACCTTAACCACCCTGGAGAAACACAAGCACCTTAACCACCCTGGAGGACCACAAGCACCTTAACCACCCTTGGAGAAACACAAGCACTTTAACCACCCTGGAAGAACCATGGCCGCTCAGGAGTTCCTTAACCAACTTATTAAGTTACAATAAAGTATTTACTGCCAGTTCTAATGTGTTGTAATCAACTACTCACTTTCTTCTATCATTGTGTATCATCCCACCACATGTCTTAAAGTCTGTGTTGTAAAGTCTGTCTTGAATGTTGTGAAGTCTCATAATGCTCTGATGTTTTAACTGTGGATTATCTATCTGTCTGATGTTGATTCATCCTATGTATCTGTACTGACTGATGTCCCTGTCTGTTATCGGTACTCTGTTGTCATGTTTGTTGTCGTGCTGTTGGTTGTCATGTGGTTTGTCACTTGTTTGTGTCATGAATATATGTCCTGGTGTGATTGCAACATTCAATACATTGTGAGTTTAAATAAACTGTTTACATTTTCCTGCTGTTGTGTTGGATTTTGAAATTGACCAAACTACATTTTTTGTGAATATTTTGTAAGGCACTACAAGCTGCTTACAATATATAATCCTGATAATACTTAATATTCTGTGTATTACCTATTTCTTATTTCGTATTGATATTTTATCCTATAATGTAGAAACATTTTGTTTGTCTGAGATATGACTCACCACCCGATACTGAGGCCCTACAATAGAGGAACACAAGTTACCAGATGAAGAGACATGAAGTAGAACGAAGCAGAAGACTGGAACAGCAGACAAGTCACTTCTGTGAGAGAGTGTCTCCTATCACTGTGGATAATTACTGCTTCTAATACACCTTAACTTGTTCACCTTACTTCAACCCATAACCCATATCCCATAACCCATATCCCATAACCCATATCCCATAACCCATAACCCATAACCCATATCCCATATCCCATAACCCATATCCCATAACCCATATCCCATAACCCATAACCCATATCCCATAACCCATAACCCATATCCCATAACCCATAACCCATATCCCATAACCCATAACCCATATCCCATAATCCCATAACCCATAACCCATATCCCATAACCATAACCCATATCCCATAACCCATAACCCATAACCCATAACCCATATCCCATAACCCATATCCCATAACCCATATCCCATAACCCATAACCCATATCCCATAACCCATAACCCATATCCCATAACCCATATCCCATAACCCATATCCCATAACCCATGTCCCATAACCCATATCCCATAACCCATATCCCATATCCCATAACCCATAACCCATAACCCATATCCCATATCCCATAACCCATATCCCATAACCCATATCCCATATCCCATAACCCATATCCCAGAACCCATATCCCATAACCCATATCCCATATCCCATAACCCATATCCCATAACCCATATCCCATAACCCATAACCCATATCCCATAACCCATATCCCATAACCCATAACCCATAACCCATATCCCATAACCCATATCCCATACCATAACCCATATCCCATATCCATATCCATAACCCATATCCCATAACCCAGTATTCCCATAACCCATATTCCATATCCCAAACCAAACCCATATCCCATATCCCATAACCTCATAATCCAACCATAACCCATATCCCATAACCCATATCCCATATCCCATAACCCATATCCCATAACCCATATCCCATAACCCATAACCCATAACCCATATCCCATATCCCATCCATCCATCCATTTGCGTCCGCTTATCCGGGGCCGGGTCGCGGTGGCAGCCGGCTAAGCAGGGCCATCCAGGCTTCCTTCTCCACAGCCACGCTCTCTAGTTCCTCCTTGGGGATCCCGAGGCGTTCCCCAGGCCAGACGAGTATATTAATCTCTTCCAGGCGGGTTCTGGGTCTGCCCCGGGGTCTCCTCCCAGTTGGACGTGCCCAGAAAACCTCCAAAGGGAGGCGCCCGGGGGGCATCCTAATCAGATGCCCGAACCACCTCAGCTGACTCCTTTCGATGCGGAGGAGCAGCGGCTCTACTCCGAGCTCCCTCCGGATGTCTGAGCTTCTCACCCTATCTCTAAGGCTGAGCCCAGCCACCCTGCGGAGGAAACTCATTTCGGCCGCTTGTATCCGCGATCTCATTCTTTCGGTCACTACCCAAAGCTCGTGACCATAGGTGAGGGTTGGAACGTAGATGGACCAGTAAATCGAAAGCTTCGCCTTCCGGCTCAGCTCCCTCTTCACCTTCCGGCTCAGCTCCCTCTTCACCACAACGGACCGGTACAGCGCCCGCATCACTGCAGACGCTGCACCGATCCGTCTGTCCATCTCCCGCTCCATTTTGCCCTCACTCGTGAACAAGACCCCGAGATACTTGAACTCCTTCGCTTGGGGCAGCAACTCACTCCCAACCCGGAGGGAACACTCCACCGTTTTCCGGCAGAGAACCATGGCCTCAGACTTGGAGGTGCTGACTCTCATCCCGACCGCTTCACACTCGGCTGCAAACCGCCCCAGTGCATGCTGGAGGTCACGGTCTGATGTAGCCAACAGAACCACATCATCTGCAAAGAGCAGAGATGCAATTCTGAGGTCCCCAAACCGGACACTCTCCTCACCTCGGCTGCGCCTTGAGATTCTGTCCATGAAGATCACGAACAGAACCGGTGACAAGGGGCAACCTTGGCGGAGTCCAACACCCACTGAGAACATGCTTGACTTTGTGCCGAGAATACGGACGCAGCTCGCACTTTGTTCGTACAGGGACCGAATGGCACGTACCAACGGCCCCGGTACCCCATACTCCCGTAGTACCCCCCACATGATTCCCCGGGGGACACGGTCATAGGCCTTCTCCAAGTCCACAAAGCACATGTAGACTGGATGGGCAAACTCCCATGCGCCCCCCAACAACCCTGCGAGGGTAAAGAGCTGGTCCACTGTTCCACGGCCAGGACGGAATCCGCATTGTTCCTCCTGGAGCTGAGGTTCGACAATCGGCCGGAGCCTCCTTTCCAGCACCCTGGAATAAACTTTCCCGGGGAGGCTGAGCACTGTGATACCCCGATAGTTGGAGCACACCCTCCGGTCCCCTTTTTTGAGAATGGGGACCACCACCCCGGTCTGCCATTCCACAGGTACTGTCCCCGACCTCCACGCAACATTGACTAGGCGTGTCAGCCACGACAGCCCGACAATGTCCAGAGCCTTCAGCATCTCAGGGCGAATCTCATCCACACCTGGCGCCTTGCCACTGAAGAGCTTTTTGACTACTTCAGCGACCTCTACCAAGGATATGGGTGAGACTTCCCCCGAGTCTTCAGACTCTGCCTCTTCCCCAGAGGACGTACTGGTCGGGTTCAGGAGCTCCTCAAAGTGTTCTTTCCACCGCCTGACAATATCCTCAGTCTGGGTCAGCGGTTCTCCTCCCCGACTGAGCACAGCCTGAGCCAAGCCCTGCTTTCCCTTCCTGAGTCGCCGGACAGTTTGCCAGAACCTCCTTCGAGGCCAACCGAAAGTCCTGCTCCATGGCCTCCCCGAATCCTCCCACACCCGGGTTTTTGCTTCAGCAACCGCTGAAGCTGCGGTCCTTTTTGGGCCTCCGGTACCTGTCTGCGTTCAGGAGACCCCTGGGCCAACCAGGCCCGAAAGGCCTCCTTCTTCAGCCTGACGGCTTCCTTCACCGCTGGTGTCCACCAACGGGTTCTTGGGTTGCCGCCACGACAGGCACCGACAGCCTTTTGACCACAGCTCCGAGCTGCAGCCTCTACAATGGAGGCTCTGAACATGGCCCACTCGTGTTCCATGTCCCCAACCTCCCCCGGGATGCACGAGAAGTTCTTCCGGAGGTGGGAGTTAAAGACCCTATGGACAGGGGCTTCCACCAGACGTTCCCAGTTCACCCTCACTACACGTTTGGGTTTACCAGGTCTGTCTGGCAGCCTCCCGCGCCATCTGATCCAACTCACCACCAGGTGGTGATCAGTTGACAAGAACAAGTTTCAAACACTCATAAGTACTAGGTTAATAGAACAAGTTTCAAACACTCATAAGTACTAGGTTAATAGAACAAGTTTCAAACACTCATAAGTACTAGGTTAATAGAACAAGTTTCAAACACTCATAACTACTAGGTTAATAGAACAAGTTTCAAACACTCATAACTACTAGGTTAATAGAACAAGTTTCAAACACTCATAAGTACTAGGTTAATAGAACAAGTTTCAAACACTCATAAGTACTAGGTTAATAGAACAAGTTTCAAACACTCATAAGTACTAGGTTAATAGAACAAGTTTCAAACACTCATAAGTACTAGGTTAATAGAACAAGTGTCAAACACTCATAACTACTAGGTTAATAGAACAAGTTTCAAACACTCATAAGTACTAGGTTAATAGAACAAGTGTCAAACACTCATAAGTACTAGGTTAATAGAACAAGTTTCAAACACTCATAAGTACTAGGTTAATAGAACAAGTGTCAAACACTCATAAGTACTAGGTTAATAGAACAAGTGTCAAACACTCATAAGTACTAGGTTAATAGAACAAGTTTCAAACACTCATAAGTACTAGGTTAATAGAACAAGTTTCAAACACTCATAACTACTAGGTTAATAGAACAAGTTTCAAACACTCATAAGTACTAGGTTAATAGAACAAGTGTCAAACACTCATAAGTACTAGGTTAATAGAACAAGTGTCAAACACTCATAAGTACTAGGTTAATAGAACAAGTGTCAAACACTCATAAGTACTAGGTTAATAGAACAAGTGTCAAACACTCATAAGTACTAGGTTAATAGAACAAGTGTCAAACACTCATAAGTACTAGGTTAATAGAACAAGTGTCAAACACTCATAAGTACTAGGTTAATAGAACAAGTGTCAAACACTCATAAGTACTAGGTTAATAGAACAAGTGTCAAACACTCATAACTACTAGGTTAATAGAACAAGTTTCAAACACTCATAAGTACTAGGTTAATAGAACAAGTGTCAAACACTCATAACTACTAGGTTAATAGAACAAGTGTCAAACACTCATAAGTACTAGGTTAATAGAACAAGTGTCAAACACTCATAAGTACTAGGTTAATAGAACAAGTGTCAAACACTCATAACTACTAGGTTAATAGAACAAGTTTCAAACACTCATAAGTACTAGGTTAATAGAACAAGTTTCAAACACTCATAAGTACTAGGTTAATAGAACAAGTTTCAAACACTCATAAGTACTAGGTTAATAGAACAAGTTTCAAACACTCATAAGTACTAGGTTAATAGAACAAGTTTCAAACACTCATAACTACTAGGTTAATAGAACAAGTTTCAAACACTCATAAGTACTAGGTTAATAGAACAAGTTTCAAACACTCATAAGTACTAGGTTAATAGAACAAGTTTCAAACACTCATAAGTACTAGGTTAATAGAACAAGTTTCAAACACTCATAAGTACTAGGTTAATAGAACAAGTTTCAAACACTCATAAGTACTAGGTTAATAGAACAAGTTTCAAACACTCATAAGTACTAGGTTAATAGAACAAGTTTCAAACACTCATAAGTACTAGGTTAATAGAACAAGTTTCAAACACTCATAAGTACTAGGTTAATAGAACAAGTTTCAAACACTCATAAGTACTAGGTTAATAGAACAAGTTTCAAACACTCATAAGTACTAGGTTAATAGAACAAGTTTCAAACACTCATAAGTACTAGGTTAATAGAACAAGTTTCAAACACTCATAAGTACTAGGTTAATAGAACAAGTGTCAAACACTCATAAGTACTAGGTTAATAGAACAAGTTTCAAACACTCATAACTACTAGGTTAATAGAACAAGTTTCAAACACTCATAAGTACTAGGTTAATAGAACAAGTTTCAAACACTCATAACTACTAGGTTAATAGAACAAGTTTCAAACACTCATAACTACTAGGTTAATAGAACAAGTTTCAAACACTCATAACTACTAGGTTAATAGAACAAGTGTCAAACACTCATAAGTACTAGGTTAATAGAACAAGTTTCAAACACTCATAAGTACTAGGTTAATAGAACAAGTTTCAAACACTCATAACTACTAGGTTAATAGAACAAGTTTCAAACACTCATAACTACTAGGTTAATAGAACAAGTTTCAAACACTCATAACTACTAGGTTAATAGAACAAGTTTCAAACACTCATAACTACTAGGTTAATAGAACAAGTGTCAAACACTCATAAGTACTAGGTTAATAGAACAAGTTTCAAACACTCATAAGTACTAGGTTAATAGAACAAGTTTCAAACACTCATAAGTACTAGGTTAATAGAACAAGTTTCAAACACTCATAAGTACTAGGTTAATAGAACAAGTTTCAAACACTCATAAGTACTAGGTTAATAGAACAAGTTTCAAACACTCATAAGTACTAGGTTAATAGAACAAGTTTCAAACACTCATAAGTACTAGGTTAATAGAACAAGTTTCAAACACTCATAAGTACTAGGTTAATAGAACAAGTTTCAAACACTCATAAGTACTAGGTTAATAGAACAAGTTTCAAACACTCATAAGTACTAGGTTAATAGAACAAGTTTCAAACACTCATAATCATATAATAATCATCATCATACATAGTCGAACCCGAAGAAAACAAAACAATATATTACTAATATATAAAAGAGGCTGTTGGTATATATTGGTATTTATTATATGCCTGTACATGATATATATTAGCCCAGCTCTATCCCAGTATATATATATATATTGTAGCGTAGTCTCTGCCACTAAGCCACATCGTGTGGCTTAGTTCCAGGCTCCTCCAAGGACACAGGCAGGTTTGTGGTGAAAAGTTGAAAAGTTGAAAAGTTTATTGTAAAGTTTGTCAAATGAATTGAACAGCACATGGTAAACAGCTAGCATGCTAGCACTCTGCTGAGTGTGTGTGCTGGTGGCTGACTTAACCTGTGGTGCACTGATTAGCCAATACACCACAGATGTAGACCCCCCCCAGACTCTACCTGAGCCAGGTGAGGCTGCAGCCCACCCCCCCCCAGACTCTACCTGGGCCAGGTGAGGCTGCGCCCCCCCCCAGACTCTACCTGAGCCAGGTGAGGCTGTGCCCCCCACCCCAGACTCTACCTGAGCCAGGTGAGGCTGCAGCCCCCCCTCCCCCAGACTCTACCTGAGCCAGGTGAGGCTGCAGCCCACCACCCCCCCCCCCCAGACTCTACCTGGGACAGGTGAGGCTGCAGCCCACCCCCCCCCCCAGACTCTACCTGAGCCAGGTGAGGCTGCAGCCCACCCCCCCCCCCCCCCCCAGACCCTACCTGAGCCAGGTGAGGCTGCAGCCCACCCCCCCCCCCCCCCAGACCGTACCTGAGCCAGGTGAGGCTGCAGCCCACCCCCCCCCCCCCAGACTCTACCTGAGCCAGGTGAAGCCAATTAAGCCAGCCACCAAACATACACTCCCACATACCACCAACACTGGATTGAAGCTGGGGAAATTCCCTCGCCGAAATGAAAAAAATACAATAAAGCGGACTCTTTAAAAGGATACCGTACTTAAACCAAACCACCGCACTCTTTAAAAGGTTACCGTACTTAAACCAAACCACCGCACTCTTTAAAAGGTTACCGTACTTAAACCAAACCACCGCACTCTTTAAAAGGTTACCGTACTTAAACCAAACCACCGCACTCTTTAAAGGGTTACCGTACTTAAACCAAACCACCGCACTCTTTAAAGGGTTCCCGTACTTAAACCAAACCACCGCACTCTTTAAAAGGTTACCGTACTTAAACCAAACCACCGCACTCTTTAAAGGGTTACCGTACTTAAACCAAACCACCGCACTCTTTAAGAGGTTACCGTACTTAAACCAAACCACCGCACTCTTTAAGAGGTTACCGTACTTAAACCAAACCACCGCATTCTTTAAAAGGTTACCGTACCTAAACCAAACCACCGCACTCTTTAAAAGGTTACCGTACTTAAACCAAACCACCGCACTCTTTAAAAGGTTACCGTACCTAAACCAAACCACCGCACTCTTTAAAAGGTTACCGTACTTAAACCAAACCACCGCACTCTTTAAAGGGTTACCGTACTTAAACCAAACCACCGCACTCTTTAAAAGGTTACCGTACCTAAACCAAACCACCGCCACTCTTTAAAGGGTTACCGTACTTAAACCAAACCACCGCACTCTTTAAAGGGTTACCGTACCTAAACCAAACCACCGCACTCTTTAAAAGGTTACCGTACTTAAACCAAACCACCGCACTCTTTAAAGGGTTACCGTACCTAAACCAAACCACCGCACTCTTTAAAAGGTTACCGTACTTAAACCAAACCACCGCACTCTTTAAAAGGTTACCGTACTTAAACCAAACCACCGCACTCTTTAAAAGGTTACCGTACTTAAACCAAACCACCGCACTCTTTAAAGGGTTACCGTACCTAAACCAAACCACCGCACTCTTTAAAAGGTTACCGTACTTAAACCAAACCACCGCACTCTTTAAAGGGTTACCGTACTTAAACCAAACCACCGCACTCTTTAAAGGGTTCCCGTACTTAAACCAAACCACCGCACTCTTTAAAAGGTTACCGTACTTAAACCAAACCACCGCACTCTTTAAAGGGTTACCGTACTTAAACCAAACCACCGCACTCTTTAAAAGGTTACCGTACTTAAACCAAACCACCGCACTCTTTAAAGGGTTACCGTACTTAAACCAAACCACCGCACTCTTTAAAGGGTTCCCGTACTTAAACCAAACCACCGCACTCTTTAAAAGGTTACCGTACTTAAACCAAACCACCGCACTCTTTAAAGGGTTACCGTACTTAAACCAAACCACTGCACTCTTTAAAAGGTTACCACGCAACTCCATCCATCCTGCATCGACCGACTGCTGGCCTGCTGACTAGCAATGTGGTGGCCTCACCCTCAACCTAACCCTAACCACAACAATGAATTCCGACTAGATCTATATAAATGTATATCTATATGCATCATTTTCTTTATTTTGGTATTAAAAATATTTCCCTTTTGTTCTATAAACTATTTGTAACATGTCACTTTCTAATATGGAAAACACATTGGAATCATCCATTGGTGCTCCACCTGATAGCAGGCAACCCAGGTTTGGGTTGAAGTACAAAACAAAGACATACGCAGAATTTTAGGTGCAGGAAACTCAACATTTAAAGGAGAAAAAACTGCGACAAAAATTAAAAAGACTATGGAACATCTTCAATGAGATCTGACCAACTAGAAACCACACATGTATTCAACAAGCAAAGAAGCATCACACATATATCACAGCAAGTAGACCCTACAGAGTCCTCATGTTTTACACAAGAAAGAGAGAGAGTGTTCGTGTTTGGTTACAATCCCAATGCACACAGTGCATACAAATGTTCATGTCTCTTTATATCTCTAATAATTTAACAGGGAAATTAAGAGTTTCCATTTTCCTTTGTTCATTTTGGAAGCCTGTTTGCTCTGGAAGATGGTCTTAACCATGGAGGTCTTCACCAGAGAGAGTTAAGATGGTCTTAATCATGGAGGTCTTCACCAGAGAGTTAAGATGATCTTAATCATGGAGGTCTTCACCAGAGAGTTAAGATGATCTTAACCATGGAGGTCTTCACCAGAGAGAGTTAAGATGGTCTTAATCATGGAGGTCTTCACCAGAGAGTTAAGATGATCTTAACCATGGAGGTCTTCACCAGAGAGTTAAGATGATCTTAACCATGGAGGTCTTAACCATGGAGGTCTTCACCAGAGAGAGTTAGGGTCTTCACTCCTCATGATGGTCTTAACCATGGAGGCCTTCACCAGAGAGAGTTAGGGTCTTCACTTCTCATGATGGTCTTAACATGTAGGTCTTCACCAGAGAGTGTTGGGGTCTTCACTTCTCATGATGGTCTTAACCATGGAGGCCTTCACCAGAGAGAGTTGGGGTCTTCACTCCTCATGATGGTCTTAACATGTAGGTCTTCACCAGAGAGTGTTGGGGTCTTCACTTCTCATGATGGTCTTAACCATGGAGGCCTTCACCAGAGAGTGTTAGGGTCTTCACTTCTCATGATGGTCTTAACATGTAGGTCTTCATCAGAGAATGTTGGGCGCCCTCTGGTGGAGTCTCTGCAGAAGTGACCATTTCTGGTGAGGTGGACATGGCAGGGGAAGGGGTAGCAGGGGTGATGCTTCAAGCTCTCCTAATGGGTTTCCACCAAATGGAATTATCCCTGAGCTAACCAGAGAGGCCTAAAACAAAGATAGAAAAGGATTTGACTAAATTAAACGGTAGATGTACAGACATAGCTTGACATTTTACCTAAAAAACCCACTAAATGTTCACCCAAAGTATCACCAAACAACATTTAATGTTTCTGCCATTCCCATTGTTATTTTAACTGAAATAGCTACCTTTTAATTAAACCATTTAGTTAATATTAAAATATGTAAATAATACAGTAAATAATCATAATGAAACATTTGTATTCATAATTTGTTTCCAACACATTTCTAGGAGTGTGTCGTGTGAATTCATCCATCTTATATCTTATCTTATATCATCTTTAAGCTCAGGAGGAGCTGGTGGCAGTGAGGTGGAGGAGGAGAAGGTGTTGGAGGAGGTGGAGGTGGTGGAGGAGGAGAAGGTGTTGGAGGAGTTGGAGGAGGAGGAGGAGGTGGAGGAGGAGGAGAAGGTGTTGGAGGAGGTGGAGGTGGTGGAGGAGGAGAAGGTGTTGGAGGAGGTGGAGGAGGAGAAGGTGTTGGAGGAGGTGGAGGTGGAGGAGGAGGAGGTGGAGGAGGTGGTAGAGAGGAGGTGGTGGTGGAGGAGGTGGTAGAGAGGAGGTGGTAGTGGAGGAGGAGGTGGAGGAGGTGGTAGAGAGGAGGTGGTGGTGGAGGAGGAGGTGGAGGAGGTGGTGGGGAGGAGGTGGTGGTGGAGGAGGAGGTGGAGGAGGGTAGTGGAGGAGGAGGTGGAGGAGGAGGAGGAGGTGGTGGAGGAGGAGGTGGAGGAGGTGGTAGAGAGGAGGTGGTGGTGGAGGAGGAGGTGGAGGAGGTGGTAGAGAGGAGGTGGTGGTGGAGGAGGAGGTGGAGGAGGTGGTAGAGAGGAGGTGGTGGTGGAGGAGGAGGTGGAGGAGGTGGTGGGGAGGAGGTGGTGGAGGAGGAGGTGGAGGAGGTGGTGGGGAGGTGCAACTTCCTGTTCCAGGCTCCTACATGTAGAGTTAGTTCTTACTTCCTTTTCCAGGCTCCTACATGTAGTGCCACTGTCCATCCATGCTCATGTTCATCCCCATCGGCCCTGCAGAAAAACACATGAATATACACAAATATACATGTATAAATATGAATATACATGTATAAATATGAATATACACAAATATACATGTATAAATATGAATATACATGTATAAATATGAATATACACAAATATACATGTATAAATATGAATATATTTATGAATATAGTTATACATGTATAAATATGAATTCATGTACATCCATCCATGTACACATGAATACATATTAATAAATATGAAGTTGTGTCGTCATTATTTGTAGGAACTACTAAATTTTTTACTAAATTATGGATCTCGTGAAGAAATCAATAAAAATAAGAAATCAATC
>PIJE02003297.1:22500-40639 GCA_002895965.2 Coryphaenoides rupestris | reverse complement strand
CTCTGTGTGCTCTCTCTTCTCCCCCTCCTCTCTCTCTCTCCCCCACCCCTCTCTTCTCTCCCCCCCCTCTCTCTCTCTCTCTCTCCCTCACCCCCTCTCTCTCTCTCTCTCCCCTCTCTCTCTCTCTCTCTCTTTCCCCCTCCTCCTCTCCTCTCTCTCTCTTTCTCTATCGCTTCCTATCGCACCCCCCTTCTCTCCCATCTCCATTTTTGTATAATTCATTAGTCAACACACACGCACACACACACACACACACAGACACACACACACACACACAGACACACACACACACACACACACACACACACACACACACAGAGAGACACACACACACACACACCACACACACACCTTATCCACCGTCTTGTATCACTCTCTCAGCGTCCTTCACCTGACCCTGGTCCCTCCCCCTTCCCTCTCCCTCCCTTTTTCTCTTTCTCCCCCTCTCTCTCTCTCTCTCTCTCTCTCTCCCTCCCTCTCTCTCTCTCTCTCTCTCTCTCTCACTCCCTTTATCTCTTCCCCCCCTCCCTCCCCCTCCATCCCTCTCCCTCCCTCTCCCCTTTTCTCAACGGTATATGAATTGCCCCGCCTCCTTCTTGCACCCCCAACTGAAAGGTAATTGCTCGTCGCCACGGTGACAAGGCTGTTGACAGGGGTGTGAGAGGGGGAGGGTTTGCGGTGCGATGCGCTGTGACAAGGCTGTTGACAGGGGTGTGAGAGGGGGAGGGTGGGGGGGGGGAGGGGTGGTCATTAATGGAATTAAACTTTGGGAATCATTTGTGTAGGAGCCATTAGGCTGTTGATTAGCCGTCCTCACCAAACCACTTAGCCCAGGTTAACCTTTCTGGCCACGGAACCTAGATCTCCTCGGTGCGGTGAGGGGGGGGGCTGTGTGGGTGGGTGGGTGAGTGGGAGGGGGGCGGGGATTTGCGGTGCGATTGACCATGCCCTATCCTCTCCACTCGCAAGGCGCTCGCTACCCACCTCTGGGCGGCCCTCCCCACTCGCTGGAAATGAATTCCCTGACCCCACCCAGCGCGAAATACCCCAATAATATGGCGTGCGGGCTATTTCCAGCCGGCTGTTTTTTCACCCAGCCATGGGGCGGTGCTCTAGTAAAGAGAGAGAGAGAGAGAGGGCTATAATTGGTTCATTGTCACGGTGCAACGTGGAAACGTAATGGGATTACCTTGATTACATAAATGCCTGTTAATTGTTTTGGCGACGTGTTTTACATTCTACACAGGCGTGCTAACGCGCCAGCACAGATGTGCCTCGGTGCCGGGCGGGGAGGGGGGGTGGGCGGGGGAGGGGCATGGGGGGGGGGCAGCAAGACAGGAAGTAGCATCGGGAGGAAGGCGATAAGGTGAAACAGAGGGAGAGAGAGAGGGAGAGAGGGAGGACGAGAGAGAATGGTAGAGGACAGGGCAACAGTGGGGAAGGTGGAGGGAGACAAGGGTGTGGGTGGTAGAATGGTTTGGAGAGAGGGAGGGAGAGAGAGAGAGAGAGAGACCATAAAGAAGGAGGTGAAGAGAACACAGGTGATAAGACAGAGTGACAGAAAGAAAGAGAGAGAGAGAGATGTACCTTGTTCGGCCTGAGGATATGGCACATGGGTGTGGGGGTGGGTGGGTGTGTGTGTGTGTGTGTGTGTGTGTGCGCGTGTGCGTGCACGTGACTCATGTGGAGGCATGCGGCGCAGCGCCAACGCATGGCGGAGAGGCGTCGTAAATCGGCAGATGTGGACGCGGGCGCTCCGCCGGGCGCGTCCTGCTCCCTCCTTCACCTCCGCCCCGCAACCCATATATCTTTTATAACGCCTCACCCCCTCCTCCAGCCCTCCAGCCCTCCAGCCCTCCACTTTCCATTCAGTCTCATCCTCCCTTCTCCTTTCTCTCCGTCTACTCTCTCCTCGCTCTCTCTCTGTCTCTGTCTCTTTGATGTGCCGGGGAGGATAGGATATAAAATTGGAAAAGGAACGCAGTCTTTTGAAAACCCAACGGAAATCCACACACGGAAAAGGCCACGCCCACAAAGTACGAGCTCGTTGAATCCCACCCGCTGTCCTCTCTACACCGCCTCGTGTGCTGCTGTGGTTTGCTCGCTTATTAGCATTTGGTGGATTCCTGCTAATGAATCCATTATGACCCCTGCAGTGGCGTGACGTCCACGGAGCGGCTTGAGGCCGCCGTTAACGCCACACTCAGTCCATACATTAATAGAGAAGAGGATATGGTATGAAGTGCCTATCAAAGACTCTTTTATGGTACGGCTGTGCACCCCGTGTGTGTGTGTGTGTGTGTGTGTGTGTCAGAGAGAGAGAGCCGATGATAAACATGTCACCCGGTGACAAGGCCCCGCTGAGCCTAACCCCCCCTGCCCTCCCCCCGCCCTCCCCACCACCCTCCCCGGTCCCTTGCAGCGCCCCATAAATCAGCCCACAGAACGCCTGGCCTTCAGTTGGCCGAGGTGCTGCACCACTGAGCAGCAGGGGGCGCTCGGGGGGGGAGACTCGGTGAGCTGTTGTTGCCACCGTGTCTGTGCTGTCTGTGCTGCGGGGCCCCCAGACAGCATGGAGGCGGTGTCCTGCTAGCTGGTAGTCTGCGGTGTGGTGCTGAGGTCTGACTTTGTGGTGCAGCTGCCGGTGGATGCTGGAGGTACAGATCGGGCATCAGGTGGGGCACCTGTGTTAGCAGGGGGGCGTCTATTCTCTCTTGTTGTAAGGCTGGACTGTACCTGGCGCTATGGAACCGTCCACACACAAGCGGGTACAGTTTGGGAGACGCACGACATATAGTCGAATTCATGCAGCGGTACGATATTGATGATTACTGTGTGGCACCGAAATCGGATAAGAGAGAGCTATGCTATTGTGTGTGTGTGTGTGTGTGTGTGTGTGTGTGTGTGTCTGTGTCTGTGTCTGTGTCTGTGTCTGTGTGTGTGTGTGTGTGTGTGTGTGTGTGTGTGTGTGTCTGTGTCTGTGTCTGTGTGTGTGTGTGTGTGTGTCTGTGTGTGTGTGGGTGTGTGCCTTCATCGCCGGCTGTGTTCATATAATATAAATATAAAGGACAGCCTAAGGTTGTCTCCTCAGATCTACGCGTGATCAGTGGGGGTTCAGATTGAAGGATGGAGGTGACTAAAATGACACACACACACACACACACACACACACACACACACACACACACACACACACACACACACACACACACACACACACACACACACACACACACACACATGCTCTGCAAGTAACGCTTCATTGGTCACAGGTCTATCTCCAACAGCAGCCATAGTCTGGATACTCTCTCTCTCTCTCTCTCTCTCTCGCTTCCACAATGACATGGCCCTCTTCCCACCTCCACACACACACACAGTATAACCAGAGATGTAGTACAAGTATAAATAGCGGGCGAACAAGGCAGCATTAATGTAATAAGGTGGCTTAGGGTGGAGGGTGAACACAGTAAGGGGGTGAGAAGCATCCAGCCTCACGTCTCTGAGCCTCTAGTAGACGCTGTCCTTCACAAGCCCTCCTCGTAGGGCTCTCTGTAGACCAGTGGTTCATTTTTACCAATGTACCCCCTCTAAGATATTTATTTAAAAAATAGCCTACCCCTTTAAAGTTAAAGCGATCCGCTCTTATTGGAAAGATTTACAGAACTTAGTATGTTACTATTAAGATTTACAAATTTGTATTATGGGAGTGGAACGTTCTTAAGGTGGAACGAACAAATTGCGAGCTGCATCCGTATTCTCGGCACAAAGTCAAGCACGTTCTCAGTGGGTGTTGGACTCTGCCAAGGTTGCCCCTTGTCACCGGTTCTGTTCGTGATCTTCATGGACAGAATCTCAAGGCGCAGCCGAGGTGAGGAGAGTGTCCGGTTTGGGGACCTCAGAATTGCATCTCTGCTCTTTGCAGATGATGTGGTTCTGTTGGCTACATCAGACCGTGACCTCCAGCATGCACTGGGGCGGTTTGCAGCCGAGTGTGAAGCGGTCGGGATGAGAGTCAGCACCTCCAAGTCTGAGGCCATGGTTCTCTGCCAGAAAACGGTGGAGTGTTCGCCCCGGGTCGGGAATGAGTTGCTGCCTCAAGCGAAGGAGTTCAATTATCTCGGGGTCTTGTTCACGAGTGAGGGCAAAATGGAGCGGGAGATGGACAGACGGATTGGTGCAGCGTCTGCAGTATCTACGTTCCAACCCTCACCTATGGTCACGAGCTTTGGGTAGTGACCGAAATAATGAGATCGCAGATACAATCGGCCGAAATGAGTTTCCTCCGCAGGGTGGCTGGGCTCAGCCTTAGAGATAGGGTGAGGAGCTCAGACATCCGGAGGGAGCTCGGAGTAGAGCCGCTGCTCCTCCGCATCGAAAGGAGTCAGCTGAGATGGTTCGGGCATCTGATTAGGATGCCCCCCGGGCGCCTCCCTTTGGAGGTTTTCCGGGCACGTCCAACTGGGAGGAGACCCCGGGGCAGACCCAGAACTCGCTGGAGGGATTATATATCTCGTCTGGCCTGGGAACACCTCGGGATCCCCCAGGAGGAACTAGAGAGTGTGGCTGGGGAGAAGGAAGCCTGGGGGGCCCTGCTTAGCCGGCTGCCACCGCGACCCGGCCCCGGATAAGCGGACGAGAATGGATGGATGGATGGATGGAATTATTTTACTTCCAATAATTGTTGGGAACCAATATTAAAACAACAAAAATGTTGTTAATGTTCCGCGTACCCCCTCCATCCCCTATGGGTACCCCTTACACCGCTCTACACCCCTACCCGTACCCCTACACACCCCTACGCATACTTCTTACACCCCTACCTGTACCCCCTACACCCCCTACGTGCACCCCTGTCTACCCCTACAGTCCTTGAGCAGAACTGCTATCGAGTCTCTGCCGGATAAATCTGGGTCAACAGGAGAGAGGCGTTTGATGAGCCCGGGGGGGCAGACGTTAGGTGAGTTAGATGAGTTTTAAACACAAGTAGTGTGACAGAGCAGACGAGAGGAGAGAGTCATAAAAAGGAAAAGACTATGGTGTGTGGGTTTGCGTGGGGAGATGTTTCCAGATCAAGATATGAGACAATAATTTGGTACAAGACTACATTTTCCTCTGCAAACTGATTGTAACCAACACAAAACATTTCTGTGTCATCCAGGAGTATTGATAGCATGAAGTAGCTATCAAGGCAGTAGCTCAGGAGGTAAGAGCTGGTTCGATGTTTGCTGGTTCGATTGTTCGATCCCCGGGCTCCACCTAGCTAAGGGTCGAGGTGTCCCTGAGCAAGACACCACCTAACCCTAACTGCTCCTGTCGTGTTGGTTGTTACCTTGCATGGTTGGCACCGCCGTCGGTGTATGAATGGGTGAATGTGAAAAAAAAGCGCTTTGGATTAAATCCATTTCCCATGAAGTGCACAGTCACAAATCATACACTCTCATCCAGTGAGTGCTGTGCTGTGTTAAGCCCCACTGAGTTCTGAGCATGCTCCGCCATCTGCCGTCGTTTGAGGAGGCCGGGTCCCGGCTCCAGTGATAATTGGATGGTTTCCCAAGCCAAGTCTTGTCTCAGCAAACTGTGAGAGAATACTGCGCGAGACAGCACTTCCACATTTAGCCAAGCGTTGCTGCGCTGGCAAAGCACAACGCCGCAAGGAGGGAGCTGCACAGTCGCCTGGTGAGAATCGCCAGTGACAAATATGCACATGGTCACCCCCCTCCCACACACACACACACACACACACACATAAGAACAGACACACGCACACACACACACACATACAAACAAACGGATATACACAAATGGATGGGAGAACATTTTAGGAACAGAGATTTCAGTTTTTCTTCGTGGGCGTGTCCATGTGCATTGGTTACTGTAGTAACCAGTATTTGCAATGCAGATTATTTGGAATGCGGATCAATACTGAACCAAGCATGGCTGCCATACAGTAGAATGGTGTCAGGCTGATGGCTACATACTGCATGATAAGAAACATCGTATTTGTCTTCATCATGCATTGTCTCATCTATACCTGCTGATGTATTCTCATTACATTCTCAGCCACACACTGTTTCAGCCAACCACGCACATACCATGCTAAGTATGCCCTGTACAGTATCTATCGCTATCATGCTGACCTTGTGGCTAACATAGTAATGAGGGGAAGGGAGGGTTGGGGGTCAGGTGGGTGGGGGGTTGGTGATGGGGGTGGTGGGCGGGGGGGGGGGGGGGCTGTACCTGGGAGGTTCCGGGTCATGGGTGCCCTGCTAGTCCCTCTCGCTCATCATATAAGTCAGGAGAGGTCTGGGGACCTGTGACTGATAATCATAAGCTCTTATAAAAGCCTGCAGCTTTCCAGCAGACACACCGATAACACGCTTCTGTTCACCAGCGCTTGGGTGCCCCCCCCCCCCACCCCTCACGATGACATCATCATACAAGCTCCCCTAATAACCTCTTCCTTTCTCTCAGGGCTAAATCCCTTTAAACACTGTGTTTAATGAGGAAGATGAGGATGAGGATGGGGATGAGGAAGGATGATGTCATGACTCGTGCCATTATGACATTGTCGGCACATTCCGCCACTGATCAGCCTCCAGGCTCCGGTGTGCTGAGTCAGTCTGTTTGGCGTGGTTCCTTGTTTTCTCTCACTCGTGTGTTCCCATGGCGATGAGGTCGGCAGGGGGCGGGGGGGCGGGAGATAGCTGAGCGAGAGACATGGAGTTGGAGTTGGAGCTGGAGTTGGGTCCACCTCCAGGCAGCACACTGTCTCTGTCTCCAACGACAGCACGCTGCCGGCAGGCGGTGAAAACGACACTGCTCGGGCGCCAGGGGCTGTTTTCCGGGAACCCCGGCGTTTGTCCGTTCCGCAGACACACACACACAACACACACACACACACACACACACACACACACACACACACACACACATCTCACACACTCACACACACACACACACAGCGCCGTCCCACAGAGCGTTCTACCGTTACTCTTTTCGGGGCATAGCGATCCGTTCCCATTCAAAGCTGCTCTTCTCTGGTTTCCACCACACTTGTAATGATAATCTGATTCTGAGCCGACCTTTTCCTCTTCTCCGGTCTCCGTCACACACTCTTCTCGTGCACGTGTGTGCTGTGTGTGTTGTGTGCTGTTGTGTGCGTGCGAGTGCGTGTGTGTGTGTGTGCATGCGAATGCGTGTGTGCAGATCATCATCGCCGACTGACAATGAAAGACCCTCTGCTCTCGGGGCATCAACGTTCTTTCTTACAATTTATGTTCATGGCGGCAATAATCTCTTCCCTCCCAGGCATCCCGCAGCACCACAGTGTGTTGTTTATTGTGCGTTTGCCACTGTGCTGCACATTGTAATGCGTATCCAGTGTGGACGCAGGTGCCAAACCCAGATTTGTTTAGGAGGTTTAAACCTGGTGATCCATTCCTGGGAATAAACACCAAACCAGGTGCTCCCGACAGGTGTTTTTTTAGGCTTGGATTGGTAAAGCGACCGACCGGCGCCGGTGGTGGGCGGTTGCTCGAGCTTCTGAACGTCGCATCGGTATTTCAAACTTTGCCTGTAGGGTCGCGGCTTTCAGGCTCAAATGCACAAGCCTGTTTTCCTCGAGTCAAGAATCAGCCCCTCCAGGCTTCATACTTGACAGGCACTGCACTTTTCCACTTTTCCAGCCTCTGGTGGGTCTTTACTGCCTTGCTGAATGGCAGCGGCGGTGGCGTCGGCGGCTCACAGAGGCAGCTATTAACATGCTTAATGCTCTCCTCCTCCTCCTCCTCCAGCCGCCTGCCCGGCGTTCCCAGGCTCAGGGAGTCACTCTGAGATCAGGACCACAACAGTAGAAGGGCCAGGCGCTTTCATGTCAGGCCTTTGTGTCGGTGTGTGTGTGTGTGTGAGAGTGCTGTGTGTGTGTGTGTGTGCGAGTGTGTGTGTGTGTGTGTGCGAGTGTGGTGTGTGTGTGGTGTGTGTGTGTGGGTGTGTGAGAGTGTGCCCAGAGACGAGGGCCTCTATTGACTCAGACCATAGGGAGCCTGACATCAGACACATAAAGACCAGGAAGTCGAGGAGATGACGAATAGAAGTGCGGCAGACATTCCTGTTCATCGCGCACCACGCACACGTCCACGCACACACACAACACACACACACACACACACACACACACACGCACACACGCACACACACACACACACAAACACACTCACTCACCACACCACTTCTGTCTGTGTCTGTCTCTGGGTGTTCTGGGTGTCTGCTAAGCGCTTGTTTTACCCTCCATTGTTTTCTGTGTGGTGGTGGTAGCTTTTGGTCCGGCGCTCCCCTGCCCCTCCCGCCCCCCCGGCCTCCTTGTGATGTGAACCCGGTCCCCCAAGGGCCCCGGTCGCCCGCCCCAGTGTGTTTCCACTCGGCCACCACAATGCGGCCACCAAATAGCTTTCTGAATGATAGCTATTGACTTCAATTGTCCGCATGTTGTATTTGAAGTCACACAAGACACAAGGGTGGATCTGTATTCATAGGGGGGAGTCTCCCTGTGGGTTCAGGGTGTGTGTGTGTGTGTGTGTGTGTGTGTGTTGTGTGCGTGTGCGTGTGTGTGTGGTGTGTGTGTGCGTGTGTGTATGTGCTGTTTTGACTCTGCCACGCATCCAATTGTCTGTGTCATCACAGGTGTGTTTGCAGAGCAGATAATCTCCCCCCCCTTGTCTCTCACTGCTTTTTTGATACAGGCGCCTCCCTCTCCCCCCCTCCCCATCTCTCTCCCTCTCTCGCCCCCTTTATCTCCCTCTCTCCCTCCCCCCTCTTTCTCTCTCCCCCCTCTCTCCCCTACTCTCTCCCCTCCTTCCCCCCCACTTCTCTCTCCTCCTCCCCTCTCTCTCTCTTCTCTCTTCCTCTCTCTCTCTCCTCTCTCTCTCTCTCTCTCTCTCTCTCTCTCTCTCTCTCCTCTCTCTCTCTCCTCCTCTCTCTCTCTCTCTCTCTCTCTCTCTCCTCCTCTCTCTCTCTCTCTCTCTCTCTCTCTCTCTCTCTCTCTCTCTCTCCTCTCTCTCTCTCTCTCTCTCTCTCTCTCTATTCCCCTTCCTCTCTCTCTCCTCTCTCCCTCTCTCCTCCCTCTCCGCTTCTCCCTCTCTCTGCCGCTCTCGCCTTCTCTCCTCTCTCCCTCTCCTCCCCCTCTCTCTAGTACACACCCCTCGCTGCCACAATTTCCCAGGTGGCCCTGATCCATTTGCTCTGCAAATCGATGTAGCCGGCCATTCCGATTATCCCCGTTAGTTTTAGCGGTGGGACTTAGCGCGGTAGCCTCGCCTCGACCTCTAGCCGCCTCAAACCATGAGTTACAGACCCCCCCCCCCCCCCCTCCTCTTCCCTCATTCTTCTTCATTATCCATTCTTCCCACTCATCTCTACATACCTCTCTGTCTTCTCCCCACTGCTGCGGTCCGTTATTTATTTTCTGGGCTGACGAGGAGGAGGACGAGCGCGGTGCGGATTGTAACGTGACAAACAAGCGCCCACAATGCCACCGCTTTCAAAGTGAGGAGAGAGAAACGCCGGGGTGTGGCCTGTGGTGGTGGGGAGGGCTGCAGCCTGCGGAGAGGGTTCGCTGTCGTTAGCAACGTGCGCATCATCTTTGTTTTCACAGTGCTTACATGGCGATTAGCGTGGGTGATGCCGAAGAATACATTAACCACGACAATAACCATAGAAGAAGTCTGATGCAATTTCGATGTGCATCATGCAATGGAAAATGATGCACACATATAATAATACATAAAACACATTTTTTCAATTTGTGTAGCCTTGAATCACAAAGATATATTGAGGCTGAGATGCGAGGCTATACCAATCAAACCTCAACACGACGCCAAAGAACGACAAATCAACGAGTGACTGCAACACTATGAATGTGTTCTTGCCCTAACGAGTGTACATTCAAGTGACATACTGCCGATCGCAGCGTACAACAGATGTTCTCCTGCATCGCCTTGATTGGCATGGCCACGGAGTCAAATATGCAAAAGCCATTTCAGCGTTCATCTGGCTGCGAGAGAATTTCAAAGGCAACTTTGGCGCTACAGCGTTCCTCTCCGCCAGCAGTGTGAGGAAGTCTCCGGCAAGGCAGATGAGATGCAGTGCGGTTCATGCATGCATGCATGGAAAATCTAATTTAGACTTAATTAAACACTGATCACAAGGCTGACTGGTGATATAGCCATTCATAATGCAATGTGTCGGCGGCAGGCAGCGCGACGAAAGTGTAACCGGGGGCAAGACCGCGCGTGTGGTGTGTGTGTGTGTGTGTGTGTTATGTACCTGTGTGTGTGTGTGTCTGTCTGTGTACACGGATGGATGTGCAGTCTATATTCATGTTATTCAAAAGGAAAGCAGTTCCCTCCGACCGTCCAAATGCAAACACGTGCGTTGCAGAGCTCCGGAAGAAACGGCAGGTTCACGTGAATCACAAAAGGCTCCCCCATTCTGCGGGATTAGCGGGAGTGCTGATCATAGCCTGAATTAATCGCCTTCTAATTCCCAATTAAGTCCCAAAACTCTCCCTGTCTGGTTTGTGGAAATCCACTTCTGTGCACTAAACACGGGCCCTCCCAGACCCATCAAGGGGGCCAAGTGCTACCTCTTAGGCATAGTAATGCAATCATTTCTCCTATTCTGACCAACATGGAGAAGCAGGCTTTTTATTGAAACTGCTTTACCGTCAATAAATGTGGGCGCAGCATAAAGGAGACAGCGTGCTCGGTGTTCCGACGTTAATCGCGCCTCGCCGGGTGCACACTGGCCCGGGTCTGAACGCCCAAAGTCATCACTGCGGAAGGCGGAGGGGGGCGGGGGGTTGGGGGTTGGGGGGTTCGGGGGGTTGGATCTTTTGCAGCAAACTGAATAAATGAATCAGACAACTCGTCCAAAGTTGCACCAGTTTCGGAGGTACAAAAAAAATGGAGTTTTAGCTTCTGGGTTGCATCCAACACATTTGGAGATGACAGATGGCGTTGCCTGACTGGAACAGTTTTGCGGTGCGCTCCCAGCGAAAGCACTTGCCTCTCTGTGTAAGCATTGGAATTTATCCGTTTTTTGTGTTTGAATTCATGCCAGGTCTGCCAATCATTCGATTGCTTATTCCACTGCTGTGGTATATCGCCGCGTCTGCCTTATCTGGGGCCGAGGGCTTCGGTTTACCACAACCCCCGACTTCAAACCCATCTGACAAAGTTACAATTGGATGGAGTTAACGTGGCCCTCTCGTTAAACTGTTTTACGGAAGACGGGGAAGTCTTCTCCTCGAGTGCCTTCAGTCTTGCATGTCTCCAGTCAAACCGATGCAAAAAGCCAAGAAATACATATGGTACATGTAAAAAAAAAGGCAATCAAATACATATTAGATACATGCGTGGTGTATGAAATGACACGCATGGTTTTTATCATGTTTTCGTCCTCATTTGTACCCCCGCAAAGGACAGGGGTTACGGCTCGGATCTGACTTGTGTGGTTCAGTCAGAAGCAACAGAATGCAGAGCGGGTCATGGTAGGAAGCCTTGGGAGCCCGGAACACAGAGAGAGAGAGAGAGGGGCGGAGTCAAGCGGAGTAATAGAGTCGCAAAATCCTGAATTAATTACAGCTAACCTTGAACATTCGGCACTCTCACAGGACATAAACAATGCCACCTGTGTGTGTGTGCGCATGTGTGTGTGTGTGCGTGTGTGTGTGTGTGTGTGTGTGTGTGTGCATGCGTGGTGTGTGTGTGTTGTGTGTGTGTGTGTGTGAGGGCAGGGGCCCACATCTGTTTTTGTCCTTGATAAAGTGACCGAGCGGCGCCCCCGTAGGATAAGTGCACATTTGTTTTTTCATCCATGTGTCAGCAAGTGCTGATTGTGTGTGTGTGTGTGTGTGTGTGTGTGCGTATGTGTATGTATGTTTGTGTTTGCTTACTTGTTTACTTACGTGTGTGTGTGCGTGTGTGTTTGTGTGTGTATGTGTATGTGTGTTGATGTCCATGTTTGTGTCCGCTTGCTTGCGTATGTGTGTGTGTGTTGTGTGTGTGTGCGTGTGTGTGTGTGTTTCCGTCTATGTGTGTGTTTCTGTATGTGTGTTTGTCTGTGCATATGTGTGTGTCTGTTGTCTGGCTTGTGTACATGTGTGTGTGTCTGTTGTCTGGCTTGTGTACATGTGTGTGTGTGTGTGTGTGTCTGTTGTTTGGCGTGTGTGCAGTGTGTCTCCGTGCTTGTGCTTGTGCTTGTGCGTGTGTGTGTGTGCCCCCCCCCCCTACGTGCGCGCTCAGGTAAGTGCGTTGTGATGTAGCGGCCTAATGGTGCCGGTGACAGAGAAGGGTAGTGTTAATGATCGGGTTGCCCCCTCGTTCTCCGCCCGCTCCAGGCGCGTCCCTCACGGCCCCTCATTTACATGTTGTGCTGCTGCTGCTTGCCTGCTGTGCTGGAGCCAAGGGTGAGGGCGCTCTCGTGGGCGCCGCCCTGCAGGCAGGGAGGCACACTGCAGAGGACACGCAAATGTTAAAAAACAGGAGTCACTGAAGTAAAGAGGCGTGTAAACAATTCAGCGCGCCGTCTTGGTGCCTCTTAACCAGGACCCTGGTTGACAGACCAGCGGTGAAGAAGCGACAAGATGGCGGCTTGGAAAAGTGTCCTTAATATCCTGATCCCTCCCCCGAGCGACAGGGATAAGCTGTTTTGTCATGAAACACCATTATTTCAAAAAAGGCTTAATAACAGAAAAGCTGTTTGCTCTGCCATGAGTTTTAATGGTTCCAAACTCGTTGACTTCCTGGGGGGGGGGGGGCATTCCCTCTCACTTTCTCACTTTCTCAGAGAACACGGCGCTTACCTCCCCCCACAGAACATAATGTGTGTCGTAGCGTCCGCTGAGTGTTCTGTGGGCTGGCCGGCCCTCAGTAATACCATCATTTAGACCCACTCGGTGGAGCCATGTCCCTATTTCTATCTCCCTGAAAAAACCCCTCCCTGGTGAAGAAAATTAGAAACTATTCACGTGGAATCGGTTGAGTTCAGTTCAGTGAGCGTTGTGGAGTTCCCGTGTTTTCAGTCGCGTTCACCAGCGTGTGTGTGTGTGTTGTTGCTGAAAGGAGGATGTAGTTATTGGAGGACAGCGCAGATGTGTGTCTGCTCAGCATGAAGAGGCTTCGGATGCTTTGTTGGGCTGAATATTTCCTCCTGTTCCGCAGAATTGCGTGTGTGTGTGTGTGTGTGTGTGTGTGTGTGTGTGAGTGAGTGTATAACAACTAGATTTGGGGGTCATTGTTTCTATATTTAATCGCAGTTCTGCCCTCAGACACTGTTTGTGAGAAGGAATGCATATACTATCGTAATATTATCTAGTTCTAGTTTATTATGTTTGACTGAAGGGAATGGCCACTTAATGCTCTTAAGATGTATATTTTCTCTCACACTGCGTCACGAGTGCACAGCCGCTGGACATGTCGTGTTGTCGTGTGATTCCTGTATCTGCATGATAGAACGTACATCGCATGTCGTCCGTCCGCATGCTGAAGTGTGACGGGAAGCCGGGGCTAATTAGAAAGAAGTTAAACGTTAAAGCAGCCCTCGTCGATGATTACCTAATAGGCCGGGACCCTTTAATGTTTTACACTTCTGTCCTTTTTATTACCTTCCTCTTTCCTCCATCTTCCTCCTGGAGCCCCAACACACTCTAAGTGCTCAATTAGCTCCGGTGCATTTCCGCTTCTGCGAGAAGGAAGCAAGCTACGCAGCGAGCACTTAGGATGCCTTCTTTAACACTCACACACTCTCTCACTCTCTCACTCTTTCCTCACTCACACATATACATACATAATATATATATATATATGAAACACGTACAGCGCACGCTAATGACTCCATCCCATCTCGGATGAGTGTGTGTCTATCTTTTTACGATGTATTCCAGAAAGCCCTTTGCTAGCAACACTTAATGCTAAATGTCTCATGAGCTCACTCAGCTCTTAAGCGGCGGGTCTAATGGATGGTCTAAGAGCACCGCGCTAACATGCTAACTGTTCGTGTCTGGGATTCTGTCCCTTCTGTGTGTCCGTGTCCGTGTCCGTGTCCGTGTGTGTGTGTGTGTGTGTGTGTATTTAATGTGTATATATACATACTTATGAGAAGAATAAGTCAGAGCAATGTTAAAGTGTGAGTCAACAAGAGATGGGTAAACAGCTAGGCTGGACATGCACACAAGCGCACACATGCACATGCACGCACACACACACACACACACACACACACACACACACACACACACACACACACACACAGAGGCCCAAGTGCTCGCGCTGATAAGAGCCATGTGCAAACACTCACCAGCCAGACTGTGCCAGACGCAACCCACACACACACACACACACACACACACACACACACACACACACACACACACACCACACACGCACACACACCAGGAAACCCACAGAACCCACAGCCCACATGAGACGGGGGCCCAGCCAGTACACACCACAGAGCAGGCGGGCCGTGGGTTCAGGGATCACACGCGTGTTTGGCGAGACATCCAGCCCGGGAGACGGTGGGGGTCTTGTACTCCCCGGTTGCACGCTAAAACGGATCGTGTGTTAAACGCATTCGACTCTTGTCCTTGATAGCATGCACAGGCCAGCTAGCCCCCCGCCTCCCCCCCCGCCCTCCCCCTCCCACCCCTCCCTCACCCACCCCTCCCAGGAGCTGCCTTTGGCACCGCCGTCAACAGTGACCAGGCACCGCTGGGGCCGTTTCTGTTTCTCCTTCCTCTCCTGAAGAATTTACGAGCAAGGACCAGACGTGTTGAGAAGACAGGACGTTTATTTTTCTCCTTGTCTTCTGTTTTAGGGGACAAAAAAACCCACAAAAAAACCAAAAGTATTTTTAGCAGACCATGTTGCTGGAGCTGAGTCGGGGGGGGGTCGGGTCGGATTGATGTTTAATCTCAAGTTTGGGGTTTGGGCTCGACCCAAAAGTCAGAGGTTTCTTCGCAGGTGGTTTATGTATTTAATTAAACCACATGCACGCTGTCTCCTTAGCTTTAGCTCAGGCTAGCGTGTGGAATAGCCATCAACCCCGCGCGGCGAGTGTTTCCTCCTCGTCGTCGTCTCATTCCTTATCTTCACGAGTCATAACTAAAGTCACTAAGCCAACAAACATGGGGTTTACGAATGAAGACAACGAGGCCGCCATGTGCAGCAATGAGTGAAGATCTGGCAGAGACTGTGAACGTCTATTTATTAAGACGAGCGTCAGACTTGTTCTGCCTTTATATGAACTCCCCTCGTCATCGTGTTATGTATAAAGTTTACTCCCTTATACTACGATGATTCTACCTGCAGCATCTCTCCTCACACTCCACTCACCGTTGTTATTTCTTAGATATGATTTATCATTATAATTATTTCCAAAGCCATGCACTACGGGAGATAAAACATCCTTCAGCATATAGTTATTAAAGGATTTCCGAGCTCCTATCATCAATGTCAACATAAATATTGTACAAAGCAGACCATTTCCTGACCAGCCCCTTTCCCCCCCCCTCCTCTCCCCCAGGGGTGATCTACACCACCCGATTCGCTGGACCGCGAGACCAAGGACTCCTATTGGCTGACGGTGTACGCCAGCGACCACGGCGTGGTGCCGCACTACGCCGCCATCGAGGTCTACGTGCAGGTGGAGGACGTCAACGACAACGCCCCGCTGACCTCCGAGCCGGCGTACCGCCCGGCGGTGCCCGAGAACTCGCCGCGGGACGTGCCCGTCATCCAGATCCAGGCGCAGGACCCCGACAGCCCGCCGCCCGCCGCCGGCGCCCTCACGTACCGCGTCGTCAGCGGCAACCCGCAGAACTTCTTCACCATCAACCCCCGCACAGGTGAGGAGGATCTCACTCTCACGCATGTGAATGGAAAGCGATGACGCAGGAACTGTGATGTCTGACATACTGTATGTCCATGTGTGTGTGTGTGTGTCTGTAGTTAGTGGCTGGGTTTATGTGTAAAATGGTAAATGGATTGCATTTACAGTATATAGTGCTTTCATCCAAAGTGCTTTACAGTACTGCCTCGCATTCACCCATTGACGATGGTGTAAACCATGCAACCAACAAACACATCAGGAGCAGTTAGGGTTAGGTGGTGTCTTGCTCAGGGACACCTCGACAGTTAGCTAGGAGGGGGAGGAGCCCGGGGATCGAACCAGCAACCTTCCTGTTGCCAGACAACCGCTCTTATACCTCCTGAGCTACTGCCACCCCGTGTGTCCTTGAATTGGGGGATATGTGCATTAAGGTGTATTCACTTTTCATCGTGACCCACGCCATTGTTTCCCTTATGAGAACTGACGGGCACACAGCAGCACACGATGCCACCGTCCACATGTGAAACATAGGTCATGTGACGTAGGCAGAGAAGACCAGTCTGTGTGCAGAACCAGGTTACTAGAAGAGTTCCTTGTTTCCGTTTCATTGGGTGTGTCGTCATAGCTGCGGGGCCGGAGTGATGCCAGAGTACACATCACTTACGATTCACAATTCACTGTTCACTCCTTCCAATTGAAGCCATCCGGGCGCTTTAATGGTCTCCCCCGACGTCTCCTCCGTGCCTCGGGATAAACCAGCTCCAATCAGATGTGTTTGTGCTCCCTGTGGCAGAAGATTGCTCGGGTTCTGGAGGCGTGGGCCTTTGTTTGTTGATGCCACCAGCCAGTGTGAGCGCAGTTAGAATAGTAATACTTCTGTAACAGGTTTGCGCTCTGTGTGTGTGTGTGTGTGTGTGTGTAAGTGTGTGTGTAAGTGTGTGTGTGTGCCTGTGCACGTACGTACTTGTGTGCGTGTGTGCGTCTGTACACATGCATGTATGTGTGTGTGTGTGCCTGCGTGCGTGCGTGGGCTTGCTTCTGCGTGTGTGTGTGTGTACGTGTGTGTGTGTACGTATGTTGTGTGTGTGTGTGTGTGTCTGTGTGTGTGTGCGTATGTACGTGTGTGTGTGTGTGTGTGTGTGTGTGTGTGTGTGTGTGTGTGTGTGTGTGTGTGTGTGTGTGTGTGTGTGTGTGTGTGTGTGTGTGTGTGTGTGTGTGTGTGTGTGTGTGTGTGTGTGTGTGTGTGTGTGTGTGTGTGTGTGTGTGCGTGTGTACGTATGTGCTTGTGTGTGTGTGTGTGTGTGTGTGTGTGTGTGTGTGTGTGTGTGTGTGTGTGCGCGCGCATGCCTCCGTTCCATAATGGCTCCGATGCAGCAAAACACAAGCTGCTCTGCCATGAAAATGTCAATTTCATGGCTAAATGTATTGAGTGTAAAGCGCTATGAAGAGCGATCAATCAGAAGGGTCAAACAGACGATCTCCTTAATAAAACCTGGCTAAATTGGAGCATGAAATGTGTTTAGCGTCGCGGGAGCCGTTTAATCACCCTCCGTAACGCCTTCTCTCTCAGGTGCTTGAATCGCGGTCATTGGGTTATTGGGTGGCCTTGCCAAAGACACGTTTACAGCGATAGAAAGACAGGCCTGTAGCACAGCGAGGGTGGCGTGGACGACATGGAGTCTATTGTTTATGATTAAAAATATATATAACAGTCATCTGACAGGTGATAGGCTATGGCGGTGGTTGTTATGTGTCACACAACACATGATCCCAAGGTCCCAATATTGATTTTCATTAAATATGTACGTACTTGCCGTGCTGATTGTAATGCAGCTCACCCACTGTATGACGGTGTCATTTGACCACATTGACAAATCATTCACAAAAGTCGCATTTACTCCATGCATTCCAAGAAAAACAGAAATATATTATATATATATATATATATTAAATATACGTTGTGGTTACTCACTGTAGAATGTCGATAAAAAAAGCGTCTTATTTTGCACAGTTCTTACGAAGTGATTCACTTTAAGGCATTTGGCAGGCACTTTTATCCAAATGTGGTGATGTGTGGGTGTGGGCGGGTGGGGGGGGGTCGTAGCCAGGGGAGCGTGCGGCGGCGGCGCGGCGGTCATCGCTGGCTCCGCAGGCGTGTTCGGCGGCCAGCGCCTCTGGCACGTGGATGGAGCAGAACCGCAGCTGCAGGGGGATGCCCCCCACCGGTGAATCAACCCGACTTGGCAACACACAC
>PIJE02003297.1:7500-20000 GCA_002895965.2 Coryphaenoides rupestris | reverse complement strand
TGACAAAAAAGAATACAACAAAAAATCCAAGTGTGTGTGTGTGTGTGTGTGTGTGTACACATACATACATGGAGGTGCATGCGTGATTGTATGCGTGTGTGTCAAAGCATGCGTGTCAGTTGTTGTCTCCCTGCGTTGACATTTATTTGCATGGATGTGCACGGAAGTGACAGTTAGGAAAGAGAGAGAGAGAGAGAGAGAGAGAGACAGAATCTGAATGATAGACAGAGGTAGTGGGGTTATAGAGGGGAGAGAGGGAGCGAGCAACATCAGCAGCAGTAACAACACCTCATCCAAACATGAACCAAATACTATCACCTGAAAAAGGGAAAGACAGTGAATCTATATCACACACACAGACACACACACACACGCACACACGCACACACACACGCACACACGCACACACACACAGTGTGTGTGTATGCATGTATGTTCCATCAGACACATCCTGAACTATCGTGAACCAACTGAATAAGAGTGGGAGCGATGGATTGAACAGAAACATGACGCTTAGAAGGAGGCAACGGTGGGAGGGAGGGAGGGAGGAAGGGAGGGAGGAAGGGAGGGAAGCCGGAGACGAAGAGATATTGCCACACAGGCACGGCAGCCTGCTCTGAGCTAATTAGCTGCAGCTATATCCATCTTTCATTTAGCCGTCCTCCGGCTTCGGAGCACCATTGTTTTCCCGCCTCCTCCACTGCATCTCTGTAAACAAGTTTTCTTCTCTCTCTCTCTCTCTCTCTTCTCCTCTCTCCTCCTTCCTCCTCTCCTTTCCTCCGTTTCTCATCTCCTCCTGCTTTCCTCCTCTCCTCCTGCTTTTCTCAAACCAAGCTTCTTGTCTCCACTTCCTGTCTCAACGGTCCAGCAAGGCACCAACACTGCCAGGGTTACGGGTTCCATATAAAACCCTGACCCTCAAAACCAAACCCTTGTATGAAGTCCTAAGTGGAAAATAAACCGTGTGACTCAGTAGAGGGAGTTAGCAGAGGCAATCACTCATTCACAGCATCACAAAAGAAGTGATCTACTCTAGAGCTTATCAAACAGCCACAAGGGAAAAAAAAGGAAATTATATATCCAAAAATATCCATATATATAAATATAAAATATATATATACATACTCACATACGTACATACATACATGGTGTTCTGCTGCTGTAGCTCATCTGCTTCAAGGTTCCACGTGTTGTGCGTTCAGCTCTTCTGCACACCTCGGTTGTAACGAGTGGTTATTTGAGTTACTGTTGCCTTTCTATCAGCTCCAACCAGTCTGGCCATTCTCCTCTGACCTCTGACCTCGCCCAGAGAACTGCCGCTCACTGGATATTTTCTCTTTTTCGGACCATTCTCTGTAAACCCTAGAGATGGTTGTGTGTGAAAATCCCAGTAGATCAGCAGTTGCTGAAATACTCAGACCAGCCCGTCTGGCACCAACAACCATGCCACGTTCAAAGTCACTTCAATCACCTTTCTTCCCCATTCTGATGCTCGGTTTGAACCTCAGCAGATCGTCTTGACCATGTCTACATGCCTAAATGCATTGAGTTGCTGCCATGTGATTGGCTGATTAGATATTTGTTAATGAGCAGTTGAACAGGTGTACCTAATAAAGTGGCCGGTGAGGGGAGTCTGGGGGTCGGCCACAGAGGGACTTCAGTCTTTGGTTTTGGCGTTTCTGTTTCAGGGTTTGGTTTTAGTTTGAGTGTTTGAGGTGTTAAGTGGGGTGTTGGTACAATCCAAAAGTTTCTCATTTATTGTCCAAAGTATTTTTTTATTATTTCTTCAATTCAAAGACTTATGCCAACTCAAGTAAATAAGACATTTTATTTCCTTTAAAAAAAAACAGAACCTCAGCGAGACTCGAGGTGACGTGAAGACGAACGGTGAAGAAAGTGCTTTAAAAAAAGTCGAGGAGCGACACTCAGACAGACGGTGTGTGTGTGTGTGTGTGTGTTCCATCCCCCTCCATCTGTGCTGAGTATATTATGCGTGCACATGTCTGTGTGTTTGCGTCGCTAGTTTAAATGTGTCCGGCTGTCCATCACGACGTTCGTCTCGAGCGCCTTTTTCTGCATTTCTTGATGCCGCCGGTTTCTCCCGCTCTCCCCGACCACGTGTGGCTCTGTGCTGCTTCCCCTCGAGGTGCTGTGTGTTGAATATTTGATTTTGTTTTCATGAAAAATAGATGAGCAACTGTGCAGCTCGTCCATATGCCCATGGCATATACTCCATCTCTCACTCTCACTCTCTCTCTCACTCTCTCTCTCTCTCTCTCTCTCTCTCTCTCTCTCTCTCTCTCTCTCTCTCTCTCTTTCTCTCCTGTTGCTCCTCCACTCAATAGGCCTGCAGAATAGCTTTGTAATTCCCCTGTAATTTCGTCAAGCTAAACAACGCTAACCAGTATTTGCTGTGAATAGTGAGTACGGTAGCTGGCTGCTTTAGCTTGTGTTTTGCAGTATGTGTGCAGTATGGGTAATGCTGTGTGACAGACGTCAGGCAGCATTAGCTATTCTCGCTTTCTCTGAGAGTTGAGCCGTGACGTGCTCTCCAATGATGTTGTTTACCCTGCGTCAACAGAGTCCACATGTGTTGCGATGCCGGAATATATCTAACCACACGAAAACAAGCCTACGTTTCTCTCTGATGGAAATATATTTGTCAGCGTGTATGCGGAAGCTATCCACACGCACGTGTACCGTGTGTATATATGTGCAACACGCGCCCTCCTCGATGTGCAAGACGCTGCACACATCCTCATCGATCACGATCCATATCGCAGCTCCCCGTGCACAGCCTCCTCTCACTGGAGTGGGTTGTGAAGTGTCGGAGATATTGGTGATCATATCTAACGACTGCACAGCTCCCTGATATCCTCCTCCTCCTCTTCTCCTCCTCCTCCTCCTCCTCCTCCAAATCCATCGTCCAACACCGGTCAGCAGCTGTAGCACCGCGACCCCGCGTTTACAATCAGCACCCGTCACCGTAGCGACGAACAGCACCTCGGGATACACGGCGGAGCAGGGTGGGGGTGGGGGGGGGCGGACAGTGAGGGCGGGGAGTCATGGGGGTTGGGGGGGGTTCAGGGCTATTTTACATGGTGACCGTGTTTGTCAAACACAGAGGTGAAACACTGCAGAGTCAAGCAGGAGCACCACACAGGCACAGATGGCAGCTGAGGACACCCAGGCTCAGAGTCAGGCTCTTAACCAGGCAGAACATTACACATCCACTTCCATTATATCTTTGAAATGTTCAGCTTTTTTTTTACAGTAAAAGAGACACAGTAAAAGTTGAGGATTCTCAGGTGATTCCTTTTTTTTGGTCAAACGCACCAGCCCATGCGATCCCCTGGCAGGTCGGGGAGTCATATGTGATTTTAAAAAAACGTAATATAATTTTTGTCACCGAATAATCGTCCGTTTCTTTTTTTTATGACAATCTTTAAAAAGAGAGACGACGCGAGGCGTCTCTCCGTCGCCTCGGGGAGACAAAAGAGAGAGAGAGAGAGAGAGGGATGGGTTCCGGTCCAAAAAGGACTGAGGATTCAAAAGATAATCCTGCAGGGAAAACAAGAGGATAATTGAGGTGGGAGAGTTGAGCGCGGCCGATGGGGGAGGTAGATTAGAGGCGGCCGCAGTAAATAATGACAGCTCTGTGGAGATTGGCGCAACGAAAACAGCGTCTTGTTTGTGTTTGTGCGGGACTGGAAGTTTCTTGAAAGGCGTCTTGTGCTGCGGCGCTTGTTATCTTGAGTGTAATGGGTTTCAAAGCGTTCGTTCAGGAGAGATACTGCCCAGTTTGCCGGGCGATGGCGAGGCAGGTGAGACATGGAGACTGCTACGGTGTTACGCTTATGTAACGAACATGTTCTCCTGTTTACTTAATAATTAATAATTCATTGCATTTATATAGCGCTTTTCAAGACACCCGAAGCGCTTTACAAAGTGTGTGTGTGTGTGTGTGTGTGTCTGTGTGTGTGTGTGCGTGGGGTATGACATCACTCATCCACCACCATTTATTTTCCTTATTCCTCTTTGTTGTTGTGTTTTGGAGTCTTCAAATAAATGACTAAGAAAGAGATTACGAAGAAATGTGTGTGCGACGCATGATTGAGTGTGTATGTATGTACGCTTGTGGTGCAGTGCCTCAAATAACAGAACGAGGTATTACACGGTGATCGATGACCATTCGCCATTGATCAGGCAGCAAGGAACCGATAGATACGCCCACCGGTCCAGCTGGCAGGACGCGCTGATGTCGGCCGTGTGTTAATGAATCAATTGATTAATTGGTCTGCAGCACCAGCATCACCTTCCTGTGTGTGGTTTCAGAATCAGAATCAGAATCAGAATGAGCTTTTGAGAAACAAGGAATGTGATTTTGTTGTTGTTGACTCCGTGGCTTCCTGGCCTTTGAGCGAACGCTAATCGGTCGCTGATTAGCGCATCCCGTGGACGTGGACTAGCGAAGAGAGCATGTGAATCCGAGCAGTGAGCTGGTGTTTACTGACTGGCCTCGGTGCGGTTGCCATGGCTTTACCTGCACGGAATAGAGTTTAGATATAGATATGCCCTTTGGAATAGGACTCGTCTGGTAGAACATGAGTCATTTGAACCCTGGCAACGCAACCGGCATGGTGAGATGCTATCTTGCGGGGTCATTGCTTTTTCGTAATTAACTACGTATCCACTAAGAAAATAAAGTAAGTTTCTGTGCACAGGTGGTAGCAAAAACATCTAATCACACATACGCACGCACATGCACACACGCACACACGCACACACACACACGCACACACACACACAGATGCACACTGCTATTTTTAGGGGGTGTGATTAAGCCTATCTCTCCCATGGTGGTCTGTGAGGGAAATGGTTTATACAACCTTCACCCCATTAATATACACTGTCACACACACACACACACTCTCTCACAGACACAGACAGACACGCACACACAAGCACGCACACACACACACACACACACACACACACACACACGCAGACCCGTACACCTCTCTCTCTTTGTTCCCAGGTGGTATCTGGCCGCTGGCTCCCAGGGCAGCCACCATGAGGTCAGAGAGCGGTTTTGTCCAGAGGCTGTTGTGTTAATCAGGCCTAGCTAGCTGCTGTCACGGCAACCATCTCTCTCCCTGAAACAACACGCAGGGTTTTTAGCGGAGGAGGAGCAGAGGATAAGTGTTCCCATAGTGTTGCCATGTGGGTTTTTTCGTGTCGAGTCGTGTCTATACGCCGCATAGTTTAGGAAAGACGCATGTAAATGAATCATTAAGCACTGCGACGCAAGGTTCAATTGTTTCTTAAAGTGTCCCGCTGTCTTGCGTCGTTCCTTTCAATTCATTGAAGTTGTTCATTTTGTCGAACTACCGCTGTTTCTATTTCCATGACATGTTCAGTCTCTCTTTCTCTCTCTTTCTCTCTCTCTCTGTCTTTGTCTCTCATCCACTCTTCACTAAATGCACACACTGTTGGTAAATTCCAAATTTTCTGATAATTCCCACATTCATCTCGGAGGCTTCTGTAAACCTATCTATATGGTAATCAACACACTCTGCGCTCTCTTTCTCTCTCTCTCTCTCTCTCTCTCTCTCTCTCTCTCTCTCTCTCTCTCTTTTCAATCCCATTATAGTGGCCAGTCTGTGACTGACTTCTAAACCCATACCTGTCACTGTGTGCCATTTGTGGTCATTTGACTTGTTAGGTTATGTTTCCACCATCTTGAGTTCCATGCCATTCCTAAACGAAGAGCATGTTTCTCCCATCACTACTCCATGTATTCACATCTTTATATCCCTGCCACCCTGCTAAGCTTTTTCCTACATTTACTGGAGCTCTGGGTCTCTGGGTCTCTGGATGTCTGGATGTCTGGATGTCTGGATGTCTGGATCTCTGGAGCTCTGGGTCTCTGGGTCTCTGGGTCTCTGGATGTCTGGATGTCTGGATGTCTGGATGTCTGGATCTCTGGAGCTCTGGAGCTCTGGAGCTCTGGAGCTCTGGGTCTCTGGGTCTCTGGATGTCTGGATCTCTGGAGCTCTGGGTCTCTGGGTCTCTGGATCTCTGGATGTCTGGATGTCTGGATGTCTGGATCTGGATCTCTGGAGCTCTGGAGCTCTGGAGCTCTGGGGGTCTGTGTGTGTCCGTGTGTGTCCGTGTGTGGGCGTGTGTGAGGAGAGGGAGAGAGAGAGAGAGTGAAACAGAGAGAGAGAGAGAGAGAGAGAGAGACAACGAGAGAGAGAGAGGGGGAGAGAGAGAGAGAGAGAAGAGAGCAGAGAGAGACAGAAGGCAGAGAGATGAGAGAGGGAGACTATGGAGTAATACTCGCGATCTTTTGTAAGTTTTTCTCTTACCAGTTCGATTAAATGTCCCTCAGCATCCTTTGTAAAACGGGAACTATAGGAGTAATTGCGCTTTTTTTTTCTCCCAGTGCGATAATAACGTAATGAAATGTCCTTTTCAAATATATTATTGTAATAATAATAATAATACAGGCGTAGTGCTTTCACTGGGACACGTTTTGCCCACTGTGTAAAAACTACAACCCAAAAAAAAAAGAACGGAGAGAGTGAACCCATTTTTTTTATGACAGATTTTACTTCACTTCAATGCAGAAAAAAAAATACAAAATGGCAGACTCATGCGCACGTATACACGCCGGGACGGCAGGCCTGCCCTCCACGTGGTGTATGAGCGCGTGGCCGGGGCCATAATAGAAAGAGGAGGCCGCGCCCCCCCGGGACCCCCGGACCCCCAGACCGCCTGGACGCCACCCAAGGAGCCGGAGAGAGAATTGGAAGGAGGGAGGAAGACACACAACAGATATATCATTCAGTTCAGGGTCAGGCCGGCCCGCCTCTCAGTAATTGTCTGTCACACTATCTCTCCTGTCATCGCCGCTGTCCCACTGCACCGGCCTGAGTGCCCACCGAGACTGTGTGTCTGTGAGTGTGTGTGTGTGTGCTCTTGCGTGTGTGTGTGTGTGTGTGCGCTTGTGTGTGTGTGTGTGCTCTTGTGTGTGTGTGTGTATGTGTATGTGTTCGTGAGAAAGAGTGTGTGTGTGCGTAATAGAGTGTGTACAGTTGAGTCGTGGGCAGTGTCGCTGCTTGTTACGCCTGCTTGCCTATTTGTCCTGGCTTGTGCGTGTCTGACCACTTCCTTGTGTGTCGCCGTCCAATACACGGCATTGAGAGAGAGAGCGTATTGATTTACACCACCCCTCCACTTTGTAGGGAAAAGATAACCTACAAATATGTTGTGTGTGTGTGTGTGTGTGTGTGTGTGCATGCCATGTGTGTGTGTGTGTGTGTGTGTGCATGCCCTTGTGTGTGTGTGTGTGTGTGTGTGTGTGTATGCCCTTGTGTGTGTATGCCCTTGTGTGTGTGTGTGTGTGCGCATGCCCTTGCTTGTGTGTGTACGTGCGTGCGTGCGTGCGTGCGTGCGTGCGTGCGTGCGTGCGTGCGTGCGTGCGTGCGTGCGTGTGTGTGTGTGTCCTTGTTTGTGTGCGCCTGTTTATGTCTATGTGTGTGCACGTGTGTGTGTGTGTGTGTGTGTGTGAGTGTGTGTGTGTCAAGGTAAGGGTCTTTGTGGGAGAACAAACAACTGTACGGTAGCATGAGGAAAGCTGTGCAAACAGCGCGTGGTGAATGGAAAATGTTCCGTGAAAGTTCTAGAACACTGGTGTTTTGTCCGCGGCCTATTGGACCATCTGGGCCCGGCCGTCCTTGAGTTTATTAGACCAAGGCTACTGGGGTTATTTTTTATCTGCTACTATAATGTGTTCCCCTTTGGAGACATCTCGCAAAAATATTAACCACGTAATATGGCTCTTGTGTCTCTTGGCTTTTGTGTCGCTTTCCAATATATCTTCCAATATCGATTAACACATATTGATTAAGGTGTGTATGTGTATTCCGAACATACGTACAAAGGTAAAAAAGTGAGAAGGATAAACAAACCAAAGTATAGATTAAAAAACTTTAAATAAAAAAGCGTTGGAGCATTTAAATTGAGCACAGGACACCATCTGCCATCTTATTTGCGAAATACAAAGAACCTGGCATAAGCACCCACACTTAGGGATAGAACGAGGGCCGACGGGAGAGAGAGAGAACAAGAGGGTTCTGAGAGAGACGAACAAAGGAACGCATCACGTTACACCGAGATGAAAGCCGTCCTTGATCGGCAAAAAGAAAATGGCGGTCAGACGCGTGACCTTTTCGCCGTGCTGCGGAGATCTGAGGAAAATCGTACGACTTTTATGAGAGTGCTCAAAGTTGTGATTTGTGGGGTTGCATATTTATGGTAACGTGCAACGCAGGCCCCAAAGGAACTAAACTATGTTTTAATACGCCGGGGGGGGGGGGGGGGGGGGGGGGGGGGGGGGGGGGGGGTGGAGGTTGGCCGTCCAGGCTTTCAGAGTTACTATCTAAAATGATAAAGAGCATATTTTCTTGCGAAGAATTCAGAAGACAATTATACCATGAATCCCACACACACAGACAAGACATTGTATGGTGTGTGCGACAATTCCCTCCCAAACCCAAACTCAATTTGAATCTTCAATTCCAAAAGGCACACATGGCAGATCAGTAAACCTATTTTTTGTTCTCTGCACCACTAGAACACCATTTTTTTCTGCAAATCCCCGACCCCCTGTCCTCGCCACAGAGCCTGGTAGTAAACCCCGCGCCGGCATGGATCCCTCCGCCAGCAGCTGGCCAAGGTAGCCTATTGTTCAGTTTTTTTTATTTCCCCTCGTCCTCTTCTGGAACAGACCTGTCAGATTAGCACGGCTGCTCCCGCCGCCGCCGCTAAGACACGGCGCTGTCGTCAGATGTGAGCCATCTGGACGGGTTAAGGGTGTTTAATTAGCGGCGCGCGCGGTTGTGCTAACCGGCAGTGAATGGCGGGTGGGTCCCCGTGTGTGGCTGGCGTGGCACGCCTCGCTCCAGACCAGAAGGATGTCTGTGTGTGCGTGTGTGTGTCTGGATGTGTGTGTGTGCGTGTGTGTGTGTGTGTGTGTGTGTGTGTGTGTGTGTGTGTGTGTTGTGTGTGTGTGTGTGTGTGTGTGTGTGTGTGTGTGTGTGTGTGTGTGTGTGTGTGTGTGTGTGTCTGGATGTGTGTGTGTGTGTGTGTGTGTGTGTGTGTGTGTGTATGTGTCTATGTGTGTGTGTGTGTGTGTGTGTGTGTGTGTGTGTGTGTGTGTGTGTGTGTGTCGTGTGTGTGTGTGTGTGTGTGTGTGTGTATGTGTGTGTGTGTGTGTGTGTGTGTGTGTGTGTGTGTGTGTGATGTTGTGTGTGTGTGTGTGTAGTGTGTGTGTGTGTGTCTGTGTGTGTGTGTGTGTGTGGTGTGTGTGTGTGTGTGTTTGTGTGTGTGTGTGTGTGTGTGTGTGTGGTGTATGTGTGTGTGTGTGTGTGTGTGTGTGTGTGTGTGTGTGTGTGTGTGTGTGTGATGTGTGTGTGTGTGTGTGGGGGGGGAGCGGCAGACAGACAGTAGCAACAGATTGGAAGGAGGCATCTCTCACATCATGTCCATGAGAAACGGAAACATGAGCAAACCATGGTTTATGTTAATGGTTTGAAATGGAACTAAATTTAGGAAAAAGGAGGGAGGAAGGGAGGGAAGCCGGAGACGAAGAGATATTGCCACACAGGCACGGCAGCCTGCTCTGAGCTAATTAGCTGCAGCTATATCCATCTTTCATTTAGCCGTCCTCCGGCTTCGGAGCACCATTGTTTTCCCGCCTCCTCCACTGCATCTCTGTAAACAAGTTTTCTTCTCTCTCTCTCTCTCTCTCTCTCTCTCTCTCTCTCTCTCTCTGTTTTCCTCTTGTCTTCCATTTCTAATCATGCCTCCCTCCATCCCCCTCCATCTGTGCTGAGTATATTATGCGTGCACATGTCTGTGTGTTTGCGTCGCTAGTTTAAATGTGTCCGGCTGTCCATCACGACGTTCGTCTCGAGCGCCTTTTTCTGCATTTCTTGATGCCGCCGGTTTCTCCCGCTCTCCCCGACCACGTGTGGCTCTGTGCTGCTTCCCCTCGAGGTGCTGTGTGTTGAATATTTGATTTTGTTTTCATGAAAAATAGATGAGCAACTGTGCAGCTCGTCCATATGCCCATGGCATATACTCCATCTCTCACTCTCTCTCTCTCTCTCTCTCTCTCTCTCTCTCTCTCTCTCTCTCTCTCTCTCTCTCTCTCTTTCTCTCCTGTTGCTCCTCCACTCAATAGGCCTGCAGAATAGCTTTGTAATTCCCCTGTAATTTCGTCAAGCTAAACAACGCTAACCAGTATTTGCTGTGAATAGTGAGTACGGTAGCTGGCTGCTTTAGCTTGTGTTTTGCAGTATGTGTGCAGTATGGGTAATGCTGTGTGACAGACGTCAGGCAGCATTAGCTATTCTCGCTTTCTCTGAGAGTTGAGCCGTGACGTGCTCTCCAATGATGTTGTTTACCCTGCGTCAACAGAGTCCACATGTGTTGCGATGCCGGAATATATCTAACCACACGAAAACAAGCCTACGTTTCTCTCTGATGGAAATATATTTGTCAGCGTGTATGCGGAAGCTATCCACACGCACGTGTACCGTGTGTATATATGTGCAACACGCGCCCTCCTCGATGTGCAAGACGCTGCACACATCCTCATCGATCACGATCCATATCGCAGCTCCCCGTGCACAGCCTCCTCTCACTGGAGTGGGTTGTGAAGTGTCGGAGATATTGGTGATCATATCTAACGACTGCACAGCTCCCTGATATCCTCCTCCTCCTCTTCTCCTCCTCCTCCTCCTCCTCCTCCTCCAAATCCATCGTCCAACACCGGTCAGCAGCTGTAGCACCGCGACCCCGCGTTTACAATCAGCACCCGTCACCGTAGCGACGAACAGCACCTCGGGAGCAGGGGGGGGGGGCGGACTGAGGGCGGGGAGTCATGGGGGTTGGGGGGGGTTCAGGGCTATTTTACATGGTGACCGTGTTTGTCAAACACAGAGGTGAAACACTGCAGAGTCAAGCAGGAGCACCACACAGGCACAGATGGCAGCTGAGGACACCCAGGCTCAGAGTCAGGCTCTTAACCAGGCAGAACATTACACATCCACTTCCATTATATCTTTGAAATGTTCAGCTTTTTTTTACAGTAAAAGAGACACAGTAAAAGTTGAGGATTCTCAGGTGATTCCTTTTTTTTGGTCAAACGCACCAGCCCATGCGATCCCCTGGCAGGTCGGGGAGTCATATGTGATTTTAAAAAAACGTAATATAATTTTTGTCACCGAATAATCGTCCGTTTCTTTTTTTTATGACAATCTTTAAAAAGAGAGACGACGCGAGGCGTCTCTCCGTCGCCTCGGGGAGACAAAAGAGAGAGAGAGAGAGAGAGAGAGAGAGGGAAGGGTTCCGGTCCAAAAAGGACTGAGGATTCAGAAGATAATCCTGCAGGGAAAACAAGAGGATAATTGAGGTGGGAGAGTTGAGCGCGGCCGATGGGGGAGGTAGATTAGAGGCGGCCGCCAGTAAATAATGACAGCTCTGTGGAGATTGGCGCAACGAAAACAGCGTCTTGTTTGTGTTTGTGCGGGACTGGAAGTTTCTTGAAAGGCGTCTTGTGCTGCGGCGCTTGTTATCTTGAGTGTAATGGGTTTCACGCGTCCGTTCAGGAGAGATACTGCCCAGTTTGCCGGGCGATGGCGAGGCAGGTGAGACATGGAGACTGCTACGGTGTTACGCTTATGTAATGTGTTCACCTGTTTACTTAATAATTAATAATTCATTGCATTTATATAGCGCTTTTCAAGACACCCGAAGCGCTTTACAAAGTGTGTGTGTGTGTGTGTGTCTGTGTGTGTGTGTGCGTGGGGTATGACATCACTCATCCGCCACCATTTATTTTCCTTATTCCTCTTTGTTGTTGTGTTTTGGAGTCTTCAAATAAATGACTAAGAAAGAGATTACAAAGAAATGTGTGTGCGACGCATGATTGAGTGTGTATGTGTGTGTGCTTGTGGTGCAGTGCCTCAAATAACAGAACGAGGTATTACACGGTGATCGATGACCATTCGCCATTGATCGGGCAGCAAGGAACCGATAGATACGCCCACCGGTCCAGCTGGCAGGACGCGCTGATGTCGGCCGTGTGTTAATGAATCAATTGATTAATTGGTCTGCAGCACCAGCATCACCTTCCTGTGTGTGGTTTCAGAATCAGAATCAGAATCAGAATGAGCTTTTGAGAAACAAGGAATGTGATTTTGTTGTTGTTGACTCCGTGGCTTCCTGGCCTTTGAGCGAACGCTAATCGGTCGCTGATTAGCGCATCCCGTGGACGTGGACTAGCGAAGAGAGCATGTGAATCCGAGCAGTGAGCTGGTGTTTACTGACTGGCCTCGGTGCGGTTGCCATGGCTTTACCTGCACGGAATAGAGTTTAGATATAGATATGCCCTTTGGAATAGGACTCGTCTGGTAGAACATGAGTCA
>PIJE02003297.1:0-2500 GCA_002895965.2 Coryphaenoides rupestris | reverse complement strand
ACAGGAAGAAGGCCTCGTCTAACAAAAGGAGCAAAAATATAAAAAGATTTCCACTTCTTCATGATGACAATTTTTGCGAATGTGTGAAGAAACAGCATCAGAGAATCGCTGGGTCTTTGGACTTTTCTTTATTTCTCTGTTGTTTGTGTGTTAAAAACAATCTTTATTATTTATGAGTTGGAGAAGAGAAATGAACTCACCGCTGGCCAGCGTTTCAATCTACTTCACACTGCATTGTGTTGATTACTGATTGGTTGAAGCTGCGCCGCCTCCACACCTGCATGCTGTGATCGGGGAAGCACTCCCAGCCTTGCCCCTAAGCCACGCCCCCAAGATGTAGTTGGGCGGAATAACACAAGAGACCCTTTTCACAGCAGGAAGAACACAGGTGGAGCTCATAACACGGATGACGGCAGTGCACCAGTATAGAGACAACTAGTCCAGTCAATTTACATTCATACCATGTTGGTGCTGAGACAGACATACATAAAACCGACTGAACGTTAAAATACAGGAACAGGAAGCTACTTTACCCTGCGACTGACGATCTGTAAAAAGCATCTATTAGGATAACTTGTCTTTCCAATGCTGTTTCTTTCTGTAAGTGACAACCGTTCTCCCTCTGGGGGTCCTTCCCCGCACCCCCAGGTGACGGTGACGGACGGTGGGCCCGGCGCGAAGCAGAGCACCGTGTGGGTGATGGTCCAGGTCATGGACGAGAACGACAACAAGCCCGTGTTCCCCGAGAAGGTCTACCAGGTGCGGCTCCCCGAGCGCGAGCGGCGCAAGAAGAGCGAGGCCATCTACCGGGTGTTCGCGTACGACCGCGACGAGGGGCCCAACTCGGACCTCTCGTACAGCATCATCGACGGCAACGAGGACGGCAAGTTCTTCATCGACCCCAAGACGGCGGTGGTGTCGTCGCGCAAGGCCTTCAGCGCCGGGAGCTACGATATCCTCACGGTACCAACAGGACACACCCCTACTTCTCTTCTAGACTGCTAGCAGCAGTATAATAAGCATATTAGGACCATGAGGCAGCACTTTGTTTCATGTATCAGAGTATATTTATCTTGTTATATTAAGATACGTGCACAGGAGTTATTTTGCGGGGAAATTTGATTGCCAATCCTTATTTAGCCCGTAATGTGTATCGAGCACATATTGGTGCACATGATGTTTGATCATATATTATTAACATTCTGTGATGTGTTAAATGATTAGAATGATGATGATAAGAGTAATCATGATGTTTGGCAAAGACATTGTGTTGTGATGCTAATTGGCTAGCACTGTATGTTTGTAGTAATCTCCAAGTATCTATGTCCTCTATGTTGTCGTCCGACCGCCCTCCAGATCAAGGCCACGGACAATGGCCGTCCGCAGAAGTCGGCGAGCGCCCGGCTGCACATCGAGTGGATCCGTCGGCCCGCCGCCTCGCCGCTGCCCCTGCAGTTTGAGGAGGCCTTCTACAACTTCACCGTCATGGAGAACGACAAGGTGGCGGAGATTGTGGGCGTGATCTCCATGCAGCCGAGCTCCACCCCGCTGTGGTTTGACATCACGGGTAAGGCTGCCCCCCCCCCCCGCCCCCCCCACCCCCCCCACCCACCACCCTAACCACCCTAACCACCCTAACCGTAACGTACGCTTCAGAAAGTGGTGGTGAAACTCGCTAACAACTAATGCAACTACTTGTTCTTATGACACAGCCATAAGTGGGGTGGTGGGGTCGGGGGGGGTCAGGGAGAAGTCCTCTGCGCTTGGTGCATGACAGTTATGGTTTTGGCGGCTTTTGGTGGCTGCCACAGTTTGGCTGCTGTGCAGGCGGAGCAGGAGGCGCAGCTATGGCATGTGTGCCCTATCTTGGCGCTGCATGGTCCGTGCTAGCATATCCCCCCCCCGCCCCCCCCGCCCCCCTCGCCCCCCTCCCTACTTCTCCCCACCCTCCCCAACGGTCACCATGGCGACACAGCAACAGGCCTCTCCTAAGTGTGCCGTACCTCGACCATAGTGGAGGGAAAGACACCAAATGCCACCTTTTTCGGTTGACAAGATGGGAGTCAAAAATGAATAGAATATAGAATTGAAAAAAGTATTCCAGTTCATCCAGTGGTTGTACTGGTATGTGTTCACCAGGCTGGTGCCAGCTCTCCCTAAAGACCAGTAGGACGAATATGAAAGCCACTTATATCCTCTCCTTGGATCGGTGTGAAATGCCCGACGTGGCACACTTACAATCCCCTCTGATCCGTCAAACTTCACTCCCATCCACTTGAAAGACTTAATGAGATTATGTCACAGCAAGCGCTCTCAGCTTAACGCTGACGCCTCAGAGAATTGTGTTGGTGAAGATATTTTTGTGTACGCGTAAACCTGTATTTGATTCAATAATGCTGAATATAATTTGCAGCCCATCCTCCCCCTAAAATAATTCAATTGGTATTTAATCCCATGCATGCAACACTGCAGGATATGTAGACTGATGACATAACGTGGG